>JAHWFP010048489.1:5298-15453 GCA_023313725.1 Lithobius niger | reverse complement strand
TCAAGGTTCATCAATGTAGATGCTTTGTTCATCTTATAATTTGAAAGAAGGGTCAAAATAGTGCACAACGGTTACTTCAAACACGGATTACCAAAGATTACCACAGAGTACCATGGATTACCTCAAAATATGCCAAGCTAAGATTGTGGGGTATACTTCGAAATACTGGAACTGCAAGAAATACTTCAGATTGCTGGATTAATGCAAGAACTATACTTTGTATTACTGGATGACGACAAGGATTTCTACACGGATTAATGGATTACTAGTGGAATATTTCGGATTGCCTCCGGATTAGCACTGATTTTTCTTAAGTTTTCAGCATATCGAATTACCCCAGATTACGTGGAAATACCTCAGATTATCGCAGTCATCGGGTAATCCTAGTAACCAGGAGGAGTACTATACCGGATTACTAGGATTACCCGATGATTTAACGAAGAAGTACTGCGGACACTCGTGGATTACCAAGCATTTGTGCACAAGATTACCAAAGCTGACACTCCCTCAAAGTTGAGGAAGCACGTCTAGAAGTGGGAGGTAGCATCTGGATGCTCCTATAAAAAAAACAGGCAGGCAACCGTCTTTATAAGAGGCGACCATCTTTCCCTCCATGATGGTTGACCAACCCTCTTTTGTCCAGAAACAGGCGAACGAATGATGGCGTCGAGCAAAGTTAAAAAAAAACAAAGAACACCTCCACTCTCCCAAAAAGCCCACACGGATTATGCATCGTTTATCAAATCGAACCCAAAGCAAGAGAGTGAGAGCGCTGAGACCAGAGATGGGAAGAGAGTTCCAAGAGTTCTTACACACTCGGAGAAGAAATAATACCGAAAATTGAGCCGAGAAATTGTCCCGCAATTTAAAGCAATGACTTCGAGTACAATTGTGACTGAGGATGTGGGGGTCAGCACCGAAAAGTTCTGTTACAAGGAGCCGATCATCAGGATAGCATCAACCCCACCATCTGGTTTAAGTGGTTAAAGTGTACAATTGCCCCACCCGAAGGTACCATGGCAACATCAAAAATAAAACATCAACAAGCAAGGCAGCAATTCACAAATGTGACAGACACTTAGTTTGCTTCCTCCCTCTCATCATATCAGCCTTAAACGCTGCCTCACTAGCTCTACAGGCAACTTTGCAGAAGTGTATTCCATTTCCGAACAGAGCTTGGAAAGAAGGAGTAATGATAATAGCTGCGCCAATTTATCTTCAACGTCTTCAAAATACTCTTAATTTCTAAAGTATAATCCCAATTAAGAAAAACAATTTCTCCTCTTAAAAATTAGAATTTCGCATTTTTACAAGTTTTAATTATTTGTAAAGTGGAATGTGTTCAATAGGGCCTCCACTTTGGCTCTTCAATTCACAGAGACGGACAGAAAGTTATCAATGACACGAGCGAGTTTCTTTGCTAATTTTGTTGATAACTACACAAATGTTGGTTTTCATTTCACTGAGTTTCGCAGGTGCTTCTGATGGTTAGAATTTTGTTGAAGACCATGCTATTTTCTGTTCTCTGTGTTGCTGTTGCAGATTTCAAGTTGCGATTACTTTTCGTTTAGGGTTGGTGCACCATTTAGCAAATTGTTGGTAGCCATTTTCGTCTGATATCACTACTTTGATTGCTTGAAACTTGGGGGGGGGGGGATTCTTTCACCCTTGTGGGTTTTGTTTCAGATCGTTCATTCCCTGAATATTACATGTTTTGGGGTTGGGGGCCTTGTTCTGGGATATTAACTTGGAAATTGTTTTCCAAGGGCGAACAAGATTGTAGTGTAAGCGAATCAACATTTAGGGTCAATCTATGAATCCCGTCCAGTGACCGCGTGTCGGGCAACCAACAAAGGTGCTATATGCAAACAAATTGGGCCAAATTGTTTATGTGGAGAGAGCTACCCGAACGAACAAAGAATGGCCACTTACTTTTCCTATATGGAAATTAAAGTAAAACAGTAGTACAGGCACTGAAAATTTACAGCATATTTTGGGCGAGATCTAGGATCCAATCTGTGCCCGCAAGTTGAACAACCTCTTGAAATCCCGTTTTCAATTCAGTTAACCAGAAATCCTTAACTGAATGAAAACAGCCCATTCTTTTCACAAGAAATTAACGTTAAACATTGGGGCAGTTTGTGGACTCGTCCAGTGACCGCGTGTCGAGAACCCAACAAAAACTGTTTTTTTTTTCCTGCCGCACTGAAAGGAAAGCAAACATTAAAATCCCAGTTTCTAATGGGAAACGAAGTAACGCAAGCATTACGACAAGGTGGGAAATAAAAGCACCCAACATTTCATAAATAATTGCAAAACCTGAGTGGATGAAGGAGCACTATTTAGCTGCGAGTTGAAAGTCTAGAAGCCCGTAATGAGCTAACTGAGTCCTCACTATTTAAAGCTTCAGAACAACAAGTAAACTTAGAAAATTCTGAATAACTGCACCCGTGAACAGTATTTAGGATTGAAGTAAAGTAGAACTATGTAGTTTTTGACGCTTGGATCGAAAAATGCTTCCGTACGGAGAATAAATGACAACTTTTTTTCCATTTGAAAAACCGAAGGTTCGGCTGTTTTACTTTGGTTGATACTCATAATCGCAAAATCTTACTGCAGATCTGAGATCCACAGTCCAAAACGCACAACCAAAATTGTTCAAGCTTCCACGAATTTTCGACAACACTTACTAGTCGTCTTCCTCAGGCGATAGTCTAAAAGACTTGGACCATATTGTCCACAATCCAGCACTCCGCTACTCTAACGAACTTTCTTAGAAAATATCTACAGCAAGAAAGTTCGTGGGAGTATTGGAGTGTGGACAGTATGGTGCAAGTCTTCTTAGACTGTATCGCCTGAGGAAGATAACCAGTACAAGTGTTGCCGAAAATTCGCAAGTTTTAGTGGAAGCTTGTACAATTTTGGTTCTGCGTTTTGGACTGTGGATCACAGGTTTGCAGTAAGTTTTTGTGATTATTAACTTTTTTTCCACCGGAAACCGAAATTGTAAGTCGACACATGCCTAACGATTACCGTAGCATACCTCCTATTCCACGAACTTAAATAGTGTGAAACTTGGACTTGGGTAACGCAAGAAAGAGGATGGGAACCGAGGAAAGTAGAAATATTGCCTTGGTGTAAGAAAATGGGTAGATTTGACGCATATTGCGTGGAAGATAGGTTCCGATTCGGAATGGAATTATTCAACTTCGAACTTGCTCTCGCCAAGCGTGACTCGTCAAAATACGGAATAACTAGCGAAGCCCAAAGCTAAACTTCTCTTATTTATGTTGGGCGGATTCATACTAGACGAACACGATTGAATAAAAGACCGATAACTTGCGAATCTATAGTTCGGTAAGAATAAACTAATTTTTGCAATTTTGTAACTCGACTAGGGCACAATTTTTTTTCCAGCCTAGCCGAAAAAAAGCAGAGTTGTTGTCGGGAAGAGTGAGTTTTTTATATATTTTTTGTTTAATTCTGAGTATCTAGAGCCAGGATTGGTAGGTAAGAATACTAATGGAAGGTGCAGTGACAAATGACGTGACTGAAACGCAGATTAGTCACCCATGCCGCCCCCCCCCCCATACACAATATAAGGACATGACAAATACAACTTTTCATCATGTTGGAGGTTGGGGACAAATCGACTGTAAGGGCGCGTTTACGCAAGGACAATTTTCTCGCTTACTAGTTTTTACTTAGTGGTCAATTCTCGCCTTTGTCGGAGAATGCGGCTTTCGAGTTGCCTATACGTAGTAACCATGGCAACAACGCGGACGCAAATTTTCTCGTGCCTCGCGACACGACGTACGATGCGTGCAACATGACAGTGTCGATTTATGACAACAAGAAAACAATTTTTACTGCAGTACAAGACGACGGACAGATTCCTGAATACCGGCATTCGAAGGTTTGTCTTCGAATCGATAACTCCGAAATGGACGCCATGTTGGATTTTGAATTCTCGCTGCGAGTAGCTATTTATTCTGCCGTCGTTTGATCACTGCTAGGAGCTGTTTTTTTCAGCGAGAATAGCAAATTTTGGAAATAACGTGAAATGGCAACAATGTTGTAGCAATGTTTAAAATGACTGTTGCACTTTGTTCTTTGTCCTTGTTGTTATTTATAATACATTTAATTTGTTGTTTATTACCGCATTCATTTAATAGAAAAACGGGAAATTAATCGTAAATAAATAACGTTTGCCTAGCAAATAGCTTTCGGCGAGCGAGAAGGTCTCGTTGCGTAAACGAGCCCTAAAGCTGGTAAATTTGGCGGCTGCAAATATATCGCACGTATACAAGTATACAAGTATACAAGTATACTACAGATGAGACTGGATGGTTGAAAAGGTGATGAAGGTCTGTGATTTGGATCCGAAAATTCAATTGTGCAGAGAGCCCTTCACAGCTAAATTTAACAGACAAAGAGTGGGTTTTGGAAATCAGGAAATTAGGTATAGACCGTCGTCACGGTTTAAACCGAATTTTGTGATATTTGCAACAGTGGACTTGTCCCGCCCATTGTCAGAAATCCGAAATGAGTTGTGAAGCAACTAAAACTGCTTTACTCGAGGACGGTAACTGTGGCAACTAAAATTGTGGCAACTAAAATCAGGTTAACGAAACCTGGAACAGGAACATGAACAGGCTGCCGCTCGGGCTGCCGCCTTTTGACGCATATTAAAAAAGCAACACAATTTTATTATGACGTACAAACGATGATCACATCCTCATATACGATGCGTGCAGATTCCACATTTGCACGTAGGAATATGTGCGGTGGCGATCCGGTATATGCTTTTTTTTTTTTTTTTGGAAAGGAATGGATCCAAAATAGGACGAGTAACTGAGGGCGGAGCAATCCAGGCAAAAAAACTCGGATTGGCTTTGCAGGAAATCTAACTTGTATTGCACACGGCGGAGCTTTGTATTCACCGAGAAGAATCAATGGAAGCGACCGATGAAGCACATGGTTGGAAACCAATTTATAATAATAATGATACTATTAATACATTTTGGCTTTCACAAAAATTCGGCAGACACTTCAACTGTTCCATTTGTATTAAAAGTTTATGAGCATGGCGAGCAAGTACAACGGATTAAAAATTTTTATTTATTTTTTTTCAAGTCGTGTAATATTCTGGTCTTTTCAACAAAATGTTTTAGATCTACCTCATTTAAAAGGTGTCGAAAAGTATTTGTATTATTTTTGCAGTTACCGCGTTCGAAGGAAGGGCGTTATTACCCTCACTGCATATGATCTATGCATCTCTAGTCGTCCTGCCGGTTTGTTTAATTTATATATGTTTCCGCGTTTATGTCTCGTCATGGACAATTCGAAAAGAGGGATGTCGGTTTTGAAGAATCCTCTTAAAATCTTTAGAATAAGCGTTAGATCAGCCTTGAAATGTCGTAATTTCAAGGAATCCAGTTTCAATAGTTGTAGGTGGGTTAGATAAGTTAAATTTTCCAACCCGGGTATAAAGACTTTGTAAACCGACGTTGAACTCGCTCTTCATGGTCAATATCCTGTAAAAGGTTTGGGGACCAAACCTGGCTAGCTGGTTAAGGGACTGTTCTGTAAATAAACATTTTACATATTGACATAGATTACTTTGGCTTCAAGTGATTGTTCAGCTCAGTGGCGGACACTGGACATGTTTAGGTTATATGGTCTTAATAGGGTCAGTTAGACAAAGTAGAGCAGGAGGCTTGTTACACGGTCCCGACGGAATAGTTTATTCCGTTAGGCGCAAGATGAGAGTATGGCACTCTTGGTGTCTTGTCGCTTGACAAAGCGCCGTGCAGGCTACGGTGTTAGGGTACATTTATGTAACCACTCGCTTTTGCATTCTCGCAGCTAGAAGCTAGAAATCACCTCAAATTCCAACATGGCGGCGGTTTTATGTCTGCCGCCTCGCAACGAAAACAGCTAATAACGTGAGTTCAGAAGCGTTTGGGAAAATTGTTTCGTCATGAGGAATTCTTTATATTATTGGCACGGATTATAAGACTGCAAGTGTTTACTCAAACGATGTCGGATTTAGCTAATCCATTTAGCGTTGTTACCATGGCAATGTCACCTTTGCCATCGCGATTGAGTTCTAGCTGCGAGAATGCAAAGGCGAGTCGCTGCCTAAACGCGCCCTTAGTCTTTTACATGTGGGAGTGCTCTACCCGTATGCGAGATACACTGCGAAGCCAATGTCTACTTACAGTCTGTGAGAAAGCAGCAGGCTCGCTCAAGTTGCGTTTGACCAGACGCACTTCACCACGGCGTGATTGCCGCTGTCTTAAGGCGCAATCCACGAAAATGGATTGATGAATTAGGTTGGAAGGACGGAGTGGGTAGAGTATGCGACGCGTGTGAGTGCAGCTAAACCCCCCTCAAAACCGAAGACAGCCCTGACCCCTTTTTGCCGGAATTCCTGCTAAAAAAGTTTGAACATTACTTTTTCCCAGTAGGTGAACAGTTATGGGAGGAAAAGGCCTTCGCTATACACCGCTTAAAGCAGTGGAGGGAGCCCCAAGTTTTTATCTCAACCACCTCAACCCCGACTGATTGCTGGACATGCGTTGCACGAGCCTTGGTGGAACCTTTCTTCGTTCGTCCACCAGGATGGAGCCGTCGGTGGATGAGACCACCATGGAACTCCAAGGCTTAATGGCGCGTCGACAACTTGGTCATTAGCGTAACTCCAAAGAATGGAGCAAGGTGCATGGTGTGTCTTTGCAGAGAGGACTGTGTCGTTGGGTTGATTTGGGCGAGTTTGTCCAGGTGTGAAGGTTTGTATAGTTCCAGGGCGTCACTATGCTGTACACTATAACGTTATTCGTTTGGCAAGTTTGCAACAGTTTTGGTAGTGCAGTGTTAGCAGTGGTTTAGTGGATTGTAGGTCCAATCCAAAGACCCGGACTCACTTCCGGGGCTAGTCATTATTGCTGCTCACTTGTCATCTTTAGCTGTGCAGTGTCATGTCTTCGTTGTGTTTATTCGTTTATTATTACTATTTAAATCTTATTTTTCCCCCAAATGGCTATTTTTAGACTGTCCGTCAAAAACGAGAAATACGTCAAACTCATCAAATGGATGACGTCACTGGGCGAAGCGTTTATGGGAATTAATCTGTTGACGTCACCCATGGGCAGAGTTGGCGACACAAGTAAGACATACTGCGATGTATAGGTGTTGTTGTTCAGTGAGACTTGCTGTGCGGAAGCATGGTTTAGTAGACTCGTAGGGCCTAGAGTAGAAGCTATAGTTAAAAAGCCGTTTGTTTTCTCGTTTTACCTTCAGTCAAATCTTTTTAATGTTTGCAAACTCTTTTTCCCCTTACGACACTAAAATACACAAAGCTTAGTTCCTTTTAAACGTTAAAATTATTGAAGGTTCTGTTGGAAGATTGAGCCATAAGAATTCGTTAGGCTTGTTTCTACATTTAACTATTTTGTAGTTTTAATTTTCACTATGTTATACCATTCGCTTCGCTCACTCTATTGGCATCCATCCGTGCTTCACGTAGTTTATTCTCTCACCGGAGCATCTCAAAATCGATGCGCTGATTATGTCAATGCATGACAATTGCAATTGTTGCTCACAGTTCGTTCATAACATTCCTCAGCCGCATGCATTTCATCTATAGCATTCAAAACGTGCTATTTGTTTGTTTGCGTGTTTGTACGCCCACTCGTTTGGATGTAAGGCCCTTACTAAGGTAAAAGTTGCGCCAAATGAAAGACTAAGGGCGCGTTTATGCAACAACTCGCGTTTGCATTCTCGTAGCTAGAAGCCAGAAATCATCTGAAATTCCAACATGGCGGCTGTTTTAGCTCTTTGTCAGCTCGCAACGAAAAGCCCCAGTTTAGAATCAATTGGGAAATTGTTTCGTCAGAAGGAATTTCCGTCACGAATTATAAGACTGCAAGCATTTGCTCAAACAATGTCGGATTTAGCTAATTCAGGTAGCGTTGTTACCATGGCAACGATACCTTTACCATCGTGATTCAATTCCAGCTGCGAGAATACAAAGGCGAATCGTTGCATAAATGCGCCCTGAGTGAGCAACGCGAGAAACGGGGAAAATGTTTATTTTACTTGGAAATCGCTCGCTTTCCTCTCTTAAAAAAAATGCCCGTCATTTCCTAGAGCAGTGGTGTAAAAGGGCCAAAAGGGCTAAGAAAGGGGGCAAAGAGTTGCAGAAAAGGGTAAAAACGCCGTCTCTTCCTCCATGCTTCAGAAACGCAAAATATTTGACCTATTAAACTCTACTAGCTGTTCCCCCAGCGTAACATACGCCGGTCTAGCCAGTTCCCGCATACCTGAGCGAAATACTGTAGTGGGCAGTATGGAAGAAAAAGGGCGCCGACTGCCCCCTGCCTCCTTCTCCGGACTCCCCTGCGGCCTACCCACTACGCCCAACCTAAGCGTATTATATATATAGATAGGTCTGCCCTTTTTCTTGCGTCTAGTCAGTTGACGCAAAACCTATATGTTTTAAGATCTATATGTAGTGTCGCTCATACTATGTCATTCTTTTAGTTTTTCAACCAAGTGTTTTTCTGAGAATTTTGTCTAAACAGCAACTTTGCCTACTCGAACTTTGACATCATGATCAGTATTCAGAGCTCTTTTATGCGTATTTGAGGGTCAAAAATTGAGGCTACAGCGATGAAAATAGGTCTATTCGAAGCGTATTTTAATTATCTGTCGTTTAGCGCTACTGTCTAGCTTCGTAGGTTCTTTAGTTCCGGAGGGGTAGAGGAATAAGCACGCTCGCACCCACGCACACCGTACGTTTTTAATGACATACATTTTGTCGTCATTTGAATGGAGCACGTGCAAAATCCATATAGTAAAAGTGGAATGAGACTTGAGCTCTGACTTTTACAAAACCTTGTCCTAATGAGGGACAACGACAAACGACAAAAAAAGAAAAAAACGAGCGAAATGAAATCAGTGGTAGGTAAGGTAAATTCCGCCAAAGGCATCCCATCACGTTTCGGCTTTTCCGTCACACTCGTGGGAAAAGCAGGGGGCAGAGATAAAAGTAGATGCAGCATCCATGCCAAGCGGAATTTCTGAGTGATTTCGAGCATCGATTTAGACTGACGAAACAGACGAAGCCAAAGCCAGGATAGAGTCGAGGCTTTAGCGCAGACAAGGCCAACTGAATAGCTGATGAGCACGTAAAAGGATTTGATGATACCGAGATTTTGGCTGCCTCGAGAGAGAGAGCGACGATAGCTGTTTTGGATTCAAATATTGGACAGTAAAAGAGAGGGTTTAGGTTGTCGCGAGGAGTCGTGATAGCGGAATGCAGTGAAGATTGGAGGGAAGTTGATGTGTATTTTTTGAGCTAATACGATCACTGATGTTAAGAAGTGCAGTCTGGATTAGACGAAATTGGCGCCTAAGTGCAGCGTCTTAATGCGGGAAGGCACAGAACTTAAAGGTGGATAGATCTTATAGTATTGTTTCGTATTAGGCCTTAAGGAAATCGCCCCTATTTTTTTCTTATTTAGACACGTTGGAATGAAATTCGTCTAAACAAAAACAGAAATGTATCATAGCCAAACGTCACAAAAAAGTGGCGAAAATGTTGTATTAAATAATAATTCGGAAGTATACCAACAAATTTTTACATTATCCGACCAAAATTAGTATTTGTCCGAATAGGCCAAATACAGTATCTACATTAATAAAAACCAGTTGCAGTACAGCAAGTGTTGTAAAACGGACACAAGGGCCACCAGCCTGAAACAAACAATGTGGAATGGCTGGTGACTAATTACAACAATCTATTCTAAGAATGAGGGTATTCGATAATTCATATGTAAATGCATGGTGTTCGGGTCAAGGGAAGACGCTGATTGAGTGAGCAAAGTGAACGAATATCAGCGTTTGTTAGTGTGTGTGCAAAAATACATCGACGGGATACACGCCTTCCGCAGCAAACACATGAGACCAAATCGTTCCAATGTTGCAATCGGTGCATCAAACACCACCCGTGTAAAACACGGCTAGTAATTACAGTAACCCCAGTATTTGGTGTACCCCTGGGTTGAATCCATATTCACTAAGTTTGATACATCAAAACGTTACCTAAATTTATCGACCAAGCCTCAAATTTCATCAAAGTATAGCGCG
>JAHWFP010048485.1:0-10039 GCA_023313725.1 Lithobius niger | reverse complement strand
CACTGCAACTCGTTTTTATTAAATGTAGATAGATGCGGAAAAAAAAAGGAATTCACTACTGGTCGAGAACCATTCAAAAAGCACTGCATGTAGTTAGGAGCTTCTTGAATGAAACAAACGTGCGGTTGTGTGTTGCCTTTTTTTTGAAAACGGAAACTGCCAGATACTACATGCCATGCGAAAATCAATTACTCTCTTTCGTCTAATAGTCCTTCAATCCCATTTCGCATTTTTGTGTTCCTTTTTACGCAAACTGGTTAATGATTTCCTGCAGGAATGTAGTTTCTATTAAAGCATTGTTAAACCGAAGCACGGGGTCTTCCGCCATTTTTCTGATCTCATTCCATGGTGCTTCACTAGAGCCGAAAATACGGGTAGTGTATTTGTGTGTTGGGGGAGGGCGGGAGAGCACAATACCCATGTTCAAAAGTCTATGGGGACGTGCAAAAATTTAGAACAAAAGTTCCTTTAGAATTTGTAGGGAAAATCGGCCCCCTGACAAGCTAACTTTCTGCATCTGCCCTTAGTCAAGGCATGGGAAAGAGTCTTTTTTTTTTAAAGCTCTCTCTACCCTACGGTTAATTTATTTTCTTAACTTTTGTGGAGCCTAGAAATGTCTAAAGTGTATTGTTTGGTCTTAAGATCTGGAGTAGAGCGGCTCAGTCGGCAAATTTTGCCTGCAAGCCCCGGCCCCCCCCCCCCCCCACCAACAAAAAGACCTTAATTACGCCCCTAATTATTAGGGCTCTATCCTAACCTACGAAAGAAAAGTTGGAGAATTTTTGCACTACAAAAGTATTTCCACCTTATAAGGCATGAATAAAAATTTGATCTTCTGACGAATTAGTTGATATCTGGGTCGGTGAATCTGGTGGTATATATATATATATATATATATATATATATATATCTAAAGATGTTCTAGGGCTAGTTCGACTCTGAGCCATATTAGAATTTGTATTTCCAACATATCGGCTAGAGGCTAATGTAATGACTGAATGAATCACGTGAACCGTCAAACTTTAGAGAACGTTGAATCAGTTTTAGTTTGTTACCATACTTTCCAGCGAAATTTATGTACTGGCGGAATACATACACACAAAAAAATACATCGGGAAATAATTTTTATTTGCAATTTAAAGGGAAGTAACAGCTCACCACTATTGTATCCCCAGGAAAAAAAGATACATTTTGTGACGTGTATGACCTGGTACCAACCTGGAAGTGAGCGCCTTTAAGATAAACCTGGTTTTAAAACTTAAAACTTGTTCAGTTGAATACAACACGTTCAAAACCTTAATAGGTTTTTTTTTTTTTAATATTTCGGTTTTTTGAAGCAAACTAAGGCTCGTCCTGTATCAATTTTGAACGACACCGGCCGTTTTAGACGCAGAAAGAAGATATCTGTACCTCCTGTAAAAATTGAAGAACACCGGACAGGAGAACAGAATTATCGCCCAATTGATACGCTGTGTCCCGCTGAAGGTTGAAGCCGTGACGAACACCAGATAGGGAACAAAGTGATACAAGGAAGGATAATATTTGACGCAAAATCAATACACGCTCCATCATTATACACCGCTCTGACTGTGAAAGCTATACTCTGAATTCACTTCTCAGAATTAAACCAAGTTTTTTAATCATAAATATCTTGGGTTGGAAATCGATGATAAGTGGAAATTCTTTGACCAAATTTAAGCAACAATTCGTAAAATTATTAGAATAATGCTACACTGTACATAGTCCGAGAGCCTTTTGACAAAAATTACTCTACGAAACATGGGCCCTGTCAAATGTTAGACGCTTGCTGAATTTTTGACTTTACATCTACTGCCTATATCTACAGCATGAAAATGTAATAAAGCTGCCAAAGACGTTTTTGTGAAAAAACGTTGCAAGTTTACTAAAGAAAACTTTAACGAAAATTAATTGTTCACATTTCAAATAGTATATAAATTGAATGTTATTCATACTAACTATTTTAATCTAACCCATCAAACAAATATTGCAAGACCATCAAGAAATAATCAGGTTTGATTAAGGCTTGGTTGCCCATAATGTAAAATACGCTCTGCATTTGTAATACCCACAATGCACATTAAGATGTCTGAGGTCCTTAGAAAAACCAGCAAAGTTAGAAATATTAAAAAAAAATTAAACACTGGTTGTTTGATACCGAGTGACTTTAATAACACCTGCAATAAAGTAAAATAATTGCAAATGTTCTACTCCTCTAAATACCGTGTTATACTACTAATAAAATCTTTTAGTAATGTTATGTGTTTTGTTACAATATATATTAGAATTGGAGTATGTGTATTTAATGGTCAGTGCACGTGAAAGCTTATAGCTTCGTGAGTTTTTTTAATTTATACGTGCTGTACTATTCAAAGGATAGTGCTGACTATTGATAGTGCTGCACTGTCTTTTAAGTTGTTTTGAATTTATACGTGTTCACACATTGCTGATTAAATAGCAACATTATTAGCATTATTATTGTTATTATTGTTATTATTAATTTTGTTTTTCGAATGTGTTTCGTTTATTTGTGCGACCCATACTCATACCCGAGGTTTGTTTTTGCCAATGTAAAAGACGAACCATGTTTTACTGCTTGTTATACCGACAGTTTTATTTGTAAATTGAACTGAAATAAACGCAGCTTGGCTGAGCTCTGCCACGGCTGAGAAAAACTCAATTTTGTACCTTTCCTGAGAGACTGAAGTCAAACAACTATACCACGCGCAATGGCTGTTTGATGTGACGTGCACATCACGTGATTGGGCTAGTCCAATCAGATGGCCAAACAGCCGTTGTTCTCGTTCGTCATTGGCTAACTCATGGTGACGTCACAGCAAACAGCCATTGCGCATGGTATAATTCGTTATGTGGTAAAAACAAAGTTTTCCTCTTCACGTTTCCTTCATGTTTGTTGGCAGGAAAAGACTTCCGCTTCAGCATTGTTAACATACGCTTAAATTTCAGCCTACAACAGAATTGGTTAACGCTCGCTAAAACGCTCTTTGTTCATCCTGTGCCTCGTGGTTGGCATTATCTGATTTGCATTATTACCTAATAACAATGTTTAAAACAATCTAAAACAACGAAGGAGGTCATTTACGACCCCTAACTCCGGAACTGCTTTATCAATTTCTATTAAATGTATAGAAAAACACAATCTATGCACAATCTGTAGCTTGTTTGGTGGATTGAATTGTGTAAAAACGTATGAATCCTAACAACGAGACAAAAACATTAGTTTCGTGATTCCAGCTCAGATCCAGATTTCCAAGCTTATCTAATGAATTTTAATAAATTTTGGGACACGTGTTTAGCAGTCTCTATGAGGCAACAATACCAATTTTGGTTTAAGATATTAATAAACTAGCATCGTACCCGGCTTCGCCCGGGGATTTGTTTGACCCGTGGTTGTTTCCCAGTATTTGCTCGGTGCTGCCTGACCGTTCACTGCAACAGTCAATTTTTCTTTGAGTAAAACTCCCCCTTTCCGCCAATCCTCTCCTTCTGCAAAGCAATATCGTAATCAAATAGTGGCTGTAACATAAGCACTGCCCCACCAACGGGCATTCCCCGTTCAGGCCCCTCCACACTCCCAGTAGCGTGAGAAAATAACTGTCTTTATTATATTATATTATATTATATTATATTATATTATATTATATTATATTATATTATATTATGTTATGTTATATTATATTCTATTATATTCAATTATATTATATTATATTACACTGGATGTCCCAAAAGTCCCAGGCCTCCCTCACAAGTTTTGAAGGGGTTGAATGAAGACAGTGAAGCCCAGGCAATCTAGGTTTGGTTAAAGGATCTACCTTTGTGTACTACCAGCATTTCGCCCCAGAGGCCCCAACTCAGAAATTTCCAATAGAATGGGGGATAAAGGAACACCTTATTTGATAGGTCTCCATTTTGGCAAGTAAAATGCCGCAATGATTGCATCGATACGATGAGCACATCCAAAAGGGCGGTCATTTAAACATTAGGATATTCCTCTGCATCCTCTGCATCCTTTAGCCTGAGTAACACATAGGGATACAGAGGAAAATCGTAATGTTTGACCGGCCGCCGTTTTGGATGGAGTCATCGTATCGAAGCTCTCATTGCGGCATTTTACTCGCCTAATGAAGAACTTTCAAATAAGGTATTCCTTTACCCCAATTCCATTGGAAATTCTGAGTTGGGGCTCCTGGGCCCCCATCGCAGGGGAGGGGGGGGACAGGCGAAATGCCGGTTATACACAAAGGTAGATCCTTTAACCAAACCTACATTGCCAGGGTTTCACTGTCTTCATTCAACCTCTTCAAAAGTTGTGAGGGGGGACTGTGACTTTTGGGGCACTCTGTATTACATTGTGCATAAACACTTACTGCTTCAGCATGGTCAACTTTGCAGTAATTGCTACACAATTAATATTTTTTTTAGAAATAATAAACCCTCTTCCGTCAGGTTGCTTTTTTTGAGAGGGGTCGCTTATACAAGGAGTACACAAATTCAGTAGGAAAGATGAGTAGCGAACTCGGATTCACTGCACTCTTTCGTTTGACCATCGACACTTACAGCGAAGTGATAGAAGCAAACGATATGGAAAGTCATCTTAAAATTACCTGTAAGGTCACTATTAAAAATTCGCCTAGTGGGGCCCAGTTCTCGTCAAAAACTAGCTCAGAACCTAGTTCACTGTACAGCACACCTCTTTGGATAGTTGCATGCCTTCTATGCTACTGCTGCATATCACTGACCGTTCTACGACGGAACCCTTCATTTTTCTTTCCAAGTACTGTTTTATTTTTATGTTTCTTTCTCTGCTTTCGATTTCTTACTTTTGCCACTTTTTCTATTCTCGAAAATCGTGGTCAAGAAAAACTACATAGCTTCTATTCCAAAAATCGGAGGAATGATGACTTTTGTACCTAGTACTTTCAAACGTAAGAAATGCATCGTTTTTAGAGGCTTTTGTTTACTAGCTGTTTACGTAAAAAGAATTACTTGGATTTGTAGTGTGTGCCTCCACTATTATTCAAATAATTATACACATCGACCAATATACAAGGACTATTCCGGGAAATATTGATTGTGCAGTTTGAAAGCATGAATTCCTGCGTTGTTCTATAGTATTGTGAAAGTTTTTTTTTTTCTTGTTTTTTTTCTATACAAACGTACTGATGTTAATGGCGGAGACGTTATAACAATTGTATTTTTTTTCACCGCAGCTAAAAATTATTTTTTGGCCTACGAAATATCGACGTGCTTATTTATATCTCTAATACCATGAATTACGCTGCTGTTGAAGGGGGGCGGGGGCGGGAGGGAGATTGACGCTTAATGGCACGTCGACAGCTAGTCACAGTGCAATGCAGTCCACACATCTGATTAAACTTATGATGAAAAATATTAAATATTAATTTCAGTATTTGGCGGTCAGATTTACGATTTTTGGCATATAATTTTGTTGATGAATTAGTGTGATAATTTATAGAGACTTATCTCATGTCATGCATTCCGTAGGAACACGCAATGACGCGTATGTGAATATCGAAACCGGACGTAGCTTTCCTGAAAATTCTGTGAATAACAAAAGAGTGTGAATAAGTTAATGAATAGAATACAAAGAACTATTATCGTTTTTGTACTTCATCTTACAATTTTGAAAACTGTTTATGCCGTTGACATTAAATTAATTTAGCTAAATCCAACTACTTGATTTTGCGCTCACTTTAACAAAGTTGAAACATCTTTGAATCACACGTTCTTGGACCTCATGCCTTACTTAAATTAAATATCTCGGAATCTATCGTTTTAATGCAGGTTTGAAGGAGCAGTTTGTGTTTGGTTTAATAAATACTTTACAGTAAATCAGGTAGCAACACGACTACATAGTTTTGTTAAACCAGTTATGCCAAACGATAAATGTCGTTTATTAATTACTTTGAGCGACTATCATCTTTGCAGTATATATAGCAATGAATTTGGCGTTTGAAAATGGGTGTTACAATGGTGGTTTTTGTGATGAAAAATAAAAAGGGTGACCTATATTTGTTGTACGGTGTACAATTTCCAGTGAATGCAAACATCAAACTCTTAAAACCCAAATTGTAATAGAAAATGTATTTAAACTTTTCTCGGAAATAAATTAACAAACAGCATTATAATTCGGTTAAAACCGTGCATGTTATTTGCAATACTCTGCGTTATTAGTGAGATTTCACTTTAAGCGTGTGTAATAGGGTGGGTTGAAAAAATCAAAAGGATGAGAATGGAAAAGGGGTAGTTTGGAAAACTTGTGCTACCATATGACTAATCACTGTGAAAAATTTCATTGTCGTGAGTTGATATCTTCTGCTCCGGCAAGGGGGCCCAAATTTTGGAAAATGACTAAAAAAACGCTAAATACTTGGAGTATTATAAAAAGAAAAAGAAACTTGTACTGGATCATGGTAGTTTTAAAATGTAACAACTTGAATCACTATTTACTGCGAGAAAGTTTCGTATTTGTGTTTTAATATCTTCTGTTCCGGCAAAACGAGTGAATTTTAATAAAGTTGGTAAAAACGGCAAATCACTGCATATTTTGAAACATCTTTTATTTTGCTAATTAGGAATCTTACACTATTGTTCTGCACAGAATTAACAAATAATTTGCTTCTGTGTAACAGCTACTAAAATTTATAATCAGCATTATGATCAAATACAGGCAATACACTTCTTGATTTTCAAGTCGCACGAATGAATCCATCCCTGTTCTGTGCACCACATACTTGGGTTGACGCTTCGGTCACCAGCTTCACTGTGCGCTCAACAGCTTGAGTATGGCAAGGGAAATCAGTGAAAAGCCATTTGCCACTGTCACTTTCAATTCCTTCAGTCAATAGTTTTCGAATATCTTCAGATTGAAGGCCACTGAGGACTGGTGGAGAGTACACTTTGCACCTAAACCAATCGATGAGATCCACGTAATCTTTTGCATGGAAGTTAATCTGTGGGATGGTAAAGCTGAGAACAACAGAATTTTCTGCTGTAATGCATTCCCTGGCTTTCAAAATCCTACGCATTTCGAGCTCCCTGATATGTGCCCTCTCGTCTGTCAACATACTCAAAAGAATGTTTTCTGGCGAGGCAAAGAAAGCATTTCGAGCTATCACTGGGTCAATAACATCAAGGTACTTATGGGGCAGGTATCTAGAGGACTTAATAAATTCCCACAGGTGCCTTGTTCCATCCTTTATGGAGTGTTGGCACTTAATTATAAACCAGGATGGAGTATAAACCTTTAGGATAAATTCTACTAAGGTTTTCAAGCCAGCTGTTGGTTTTTTGGTAGAAACATAGACTCTCAAGACCTTGTTTGCAGTGGTCAGCCAGCGAGACATGTTCAGCAAACCTGGATTGCAGATAGCAAGGTCTGTAGAGCATACACCAGATTTCACAGCAAGGGAAATTTGTAGCAAATATTGTTGATCCTTGCTTAAGGTAGTTGGGTCGACTGATGGCAATTCACAATCTATTGCCTTAAAACGAACCACAGTAAGCTTTTCACATCCTGGTAATTGTTTCCCAATTACACCAGTGTAGGAAGTAGGGCCAGATGTTGGGCCATCAATAAACTCGAAGAGATGTCGAAGAGGAAGTTCGTTAAAATGATTGTAGAAGGCAAATTACCCATTAAAGAGGTCTCCCTGTCTTCAACTCGATTCGGCGAATGACACCATTATTTACGCCAGTGTTGACAACCGTACCATCAGATCTGAGCACAAGTAAGTCGTCCAAGCCTTCAGGCACTTCAGCTACCACATAATTGTATATGCTTTCCGAAATATCAAAACTGGAACCTGAATTAGGTGTAATGTGCCCAACGTACTGGGATCCGGGCTCTCTTACCAGTGAGTAGTGGTCTTCTACTATTGTTTTTCTATAGAATTTGTTGCCCTGTTGCTCATTTATAAATGTTTTATCATGGCGGCCATCAAAATAAATTCCTATTAAAGGACCATCGTTCATGGAAGTTGTTTTTAGCTCTGTGTTCAGTCTTGATTTTTCCCTGGCTATTTTGCTTTTATCTGTTATAAGTGAAGTATCGGACTCAGAAATCAAGCCTACATCAACCATAACACTAGTAGCAATGGCAGCTGTAGCTCTGTTTGACAGCCCATATCTTTGACTCACTAAAGCTGTGTTTGTTAGTTTTACTCTCATTTGAAGAGAGGTAGATGGAGGTGGAGGGAATGCCTGTGGTTTGCAACATGGGTTGAATGATTGATCATTCTTTTCGTCATATTCATCATCATTTATATCTGTACTGTCTGTGTCCATCGCAGTATCACTATCTGCAGATGATCGTGGATAGCTTTCAGATTCACGCAAAGTGGATAAAGTCTCAACATTACCTTTGAGGGCTTTGCACTGGAGAGAATCCTTCACTCTTCTGTGGGCTCGTTTTCGAAGCTTCTTTGTTTCTTGTATATCAATTGAACCAATGCACATAAGGCGGTCAGTTCTCTGATCAGTTAGAAACTGTTGTTCTTTGACGGGAACCTTTAACACTTTGGAACAAATACAGTTGTCGAAATTAAGGCACTTGCAAGCCGATATATCAAAGAGGGTAGTACGGGCATCCTTCTTAAAGTTCTCAACCTTAGCTCTGTTTTTCTCACTTTTTTCAACTCGTTTATATACGTCTTTTATGGCCACGTATTTTTTGTGATAGGCGTGTATCATGTCAATTACACGCATGCGTGAAACGGTTGGAATGGAAGAGTTTTCGTATAAACCTTGAATCTTTTCTGCAACAAGTTCTGCAATGGCAGTGAAGCTGGGCTCCTTATTACCACCACTCTTGGAACCAATACACCACCTTTCATGCAAACAGCACCTAATCACATCCTCATATGTTGGCAACATACGTCCAAAATCTTGTGAGTGTCCGAAAATTGCACATTCAGAAGTTTGACTTAAAGAAAACTTTGAGACTTTTGCCATTTGTCACAATGATTAGGAATAATGCCACTGACAGATAGCAGTATCCAACAGCAGCACGTGCAAGCAGCATGAGATGAGCAGTACAGCACCAAACAAGTTGAGACATGTAAGCAATCAAGTTGAAACATGTCACCTGGCCTCCTCCTATGGTGAAAGATGTTGGGGGGGGAGGGGGGGGGGAAGGAGGTTGGATATGGCAATTCTGCTGCTTACAGTTCTAGAGATGAAGATTTAGAAGAGTTTTGCCCTGAATGACAGTTTTACCCAACTTTGAAACCAAGTCCATAACACTCATGTGTTTATTTTTGACCAAATTTATGGAAATTTAAGCCTTTTGCCGGAACAGTAAATATCAACACACAATAAAGAAACTTTTTCAACGCAAATAGTGAAGGGAGTCGTTACATTTCTGCACTACCCCGATCAATTCCAAGAAATATTTTTTTTTATATAAATGTTCCACTTTTTAAAGTATTTTTTATTTATTTTCGTAAAATTAGGCCCCTTGCCGGAGCAGAAGATATTAACTCACAACAATGAAATTTTTCCCACTTATTAGTCAAGTGGTAGTACAAGTTTTCTCCACTACCCCTATTCTGTTCTCATACTTTTTATTTTTTCGACCCACCCTAGTGTGTAATGCTTATGAGACTTAACAAGTCGAAGTCCGTGGGGTGGTGTTTGAAGCACCGTTTGCAACAATGGGAAGGTTTGCTCTCTCATGTGTTTGTTGCGGAAGGCGTGTATCCCGTCTACGTATTTTCACTTCTTTCACTCAATCAGCATCTATCCTGACCCGGACTGCATGCCCTTACATATGAAAATGTCCACCAGATATAGATAAATCTTCCTTTGTACAACAAAGTCAAAACCGTAAACCAGTCGGCTTTGTCATTTATTTTATAGGGAAAGTCAGAAAGTCAACAAGCGTTTTGAATATTTAACCGAATTTCACTACCCTTTTTATTTTAATCATCCACAACTACAGAACCTTTAGCAAGTGGATAATGCCTCATTACGGGATATG
>JAHWFP010048484.1:1087-17355 GCA_023313725.1 Lithobius niger | reverse complement strand
ATGTGTCGGGGTTGTATAGAAGCTTTTTTATTTAGCAAAGCATTAGTATGCGGGCAGAATTTCTCAATGCCATCAGCTTTGGCAAATTACACTGGATAGGAAGCCTGTAATGAAAGGCTCTTTTGTTTGTCAGAGTCAACACGACAACACTGAGTGGCTTTGTTGCACGATTCCTGAATGTTCGATTGCGGCTTCCGGCCATACTGATTATAGGTGGTTCAACTGCCATTAGGGAGTGTGGATGTGGTTGCAATAAACATAATTTCTGATTTGATTTGCTTTTCGTTAATTGTTTGGAAGAAAAAGTACCTATGGCAGGCACTGCCCGAGGCATTTCAACTATTGGGATTGTAGTGGAAGAATGAGATGCTATGCGAATTTTAGTTTTGAGTTATGGTTTGGAATTTTACAAGTTTATTTATCAGCAACACGTTTGACTAATTTTTTTCCGGAAAAAACTATTGGCTACTTTCTGTCATGGGTTGGATTGCTGACTTGTACTACCAGATTATTATTTTCTAGGACTGTTCCGATAGCACTTTTTTAAATCCGATGCCGATACAAACACTATGCAAAGTATCGGCAAAACCGATCCGATACCGATACTTACGAACAAGAAAAGATAAAACCAATGCAAGTAGCTTAACTTAGGCCTATGAATCAATCTTTCTGAGTTAGCAAACGAGTAATAGTTGTTTACGTTGTTGCATAAATAAAATAAAAAAAAAAGAATTCAATTGGGAGTAAAAGGCAAAGCTATTGCCTAAGGGGGAACAAAAAAACTTACACAACCACAGAAAAAAAATATTATTTAGTAGCCTATCGGCTGAAAATGGATCCTACCGGTCCGATACCATGGTATCTGTAGTTCTGTACCGATACGATACTGTACCGGTACAGTCCTGTTATTTTCTTCCAGGGATTATTGATCACTGTCACGAATACAGTTAGAATTAGTTATCTGTCTGAGGTTCTATTAAAAAAGCGTTACCATTTAACAAACTAATTAGGTTTTATTCGAAGGGTTGCTCACTCTGGTAAATACCTGTACAGTACTATCCCTGGAAATCTTGGAAATCGTAATCTTACTGTACACCGTTTTCTGAAGTGAGCAACTCCCTCGGTTTTATTCCATTTTTCCTTAGTATTTTACAGTTTTTTCCAATTTTTTCTTTGAAGAACAGTTAAAAATTTGAAAAATTCACCTTTTTTACGCTTAATTTCACAAAACTCCAGGACTGCTGACTATCAAAAATTTGCAGTGATAACAAATATCACTGCAAATTTTCAATAGTTTGCAGTCCTGGAGGGGGAATGCTCAGGCGACTATCTTCGTCAGGCTCTACGACAACACAGTTTCACTACTCCGTAACGACCGTTCATCTCTAACAGACGAACGGTCGTTATGAAGTAGTGAAACTGTTTTTGAAGAGCCTGACGAAGATAGTCGCCTGAGCCATTTCATCTCTAGGACTGTTGACTATCGAAAATTTGCAGTGATATGTGTCATATCGAATTTTGTGAAATTAAGAGCAAAAAAGGTGAATTTTTCAACTTTAATATGAATTTTTACCGTAGCCAATGTATCATTTTGAAGAGCAGACAATGAAAACCAAACATGGTCATCATTTGGCGGCATGGATATTCACAAAAGCAAACAGACTGAAAAAGAACAGAGTAGTTTCCGGAGAGCAGAAGTGTATACCAAAATATTGTACGCTATAAGTCAATTTTTCACTCTGGCATAATTTTGGCAGTAGAAAAACATTTAGGGAAGTTCATCGATTTTGCTCAATTTCCTTTTTTTTTTTTTACACTTTTTGGGAAGAATTTATGGGAATAAATCGTCCATTCCGGGATTAAATTTACAGTTACTCCTGAGTCAACACTTTTTCTTAGCTTTTGAACTGCACAACTTAAGACAGTGCGGTTTGTGCCGTTGGAAATATGTGGAGAAAAGATCTTTCTAATGGCAGTATTCCGTCTAAAGAACTTGCGCTGTAGTTTTGAGTATATTTTATTAAATTGTAGGTGTAGGCTTGCTTTCAGTCGGACCAACGTGGCGAAGTTCACAACAACTCTCAGTAGTGATCGTGGGAGTTTCTATGGTTAAGAAGTAAAACGTTACCTTGTCAAACGTTTTGGTTATGCATTAGAAAGACGGATCAACAGTTCTTTAGGTGCAAATTTGAACCATGCTTTTTTTGGTTTAATTTTTTACAACGGGTATTTGCCTATCTGGAACATAAAAGCATTTTGATAGTTTAGGCAAGTACGTCAGAAAAATACTGGTGAAAGTAATGATGCTGATAAAATCGGAAACTATATTTCAATCATTTTCATTTTACTGCCAATATATTCATAAGCTGTATCCACAAATTTTCTACTTCCAACGTTTTTTAAATAATTTTGTATTTTTTCTCTCCAGGTCTATCCATTCCGTATCATTGGAAGGCAAGACATCAACCGATGTTCAACCACGTGCGAAAGCTAACGAGCTTGAGGTTCATTCTGGGCGCTCTTGTAGGAAGAACTGGTAATCCATTGGGCTGTCAAGTCCTCTTCGCCTAAAAACTCTACGACAACAACAACAACAAGGACGACGCCAGAAGACAGACATTTAAGATGTCGACCATTCAGGAAAAGCTCCTCTCTAAGGCAGAGGAGTGGTCCTTGGAACCAATAAAGATTCGTGAAAAGCTGAAAGCCAACTGCACGCCAGCCGTAAAAAGAAATGATTCAGGCAGACGACCAGGCCCCTTGGTAAGATGCTATATTTTGTTAAGCAAAATAAGTTGCATGCTAATTTAATGTTGGACTGTACCTGGAATCGTTTAGATAGCGGTAATATAACATATTTGGTACAGCAGTACTCTGTATTTTACGGTACTCTACTTTCAAGTGTGGTAATGATGTGCTTGGTAGTATGGGTACTACTACAGACATTTTTTTACTGCTGGGCGGTATCGGAAATTTTCGGTACGGTATCGGTAGTCTGAAAAAATATTCGGTATTTTCGGTATTCGGTATCGGCATCAGCCTACCTAGGTAGTTGAAGCATACCCTCCCGCCAAACTGCTACCTAAATGATACAGGGCATACCAGGCTGTTTTCCGATGTCTGATTTCAACATCAGGGCACCTCTGCTGCCACTCCGCCACTTTGATTGGAATTGGTCTCGGAGATCTGGTTACTTGCTCAGAATAAACACCACTTAAAACGAAGCATAAAATGTAAGAATCGACTGAATCTACTTTTACCAAATCCAGATAATTTATAAGATTGGCTGAATCAAATCCGGATCCTAACCGAATCCAACAAAATAAAACAAAAAAACATTTGGATAGATGGTATGTTAACTGTTCACTACCTGAATGATTGAGTCAACTTTAAAGACTGAGTAAATATTTTTCAAATTGTTCACTGGTTTTTCCCCTATAACTTCTGAACAGTTTATGCTATTAGTTTGAATTTAGCTCCATTGGAAAACTGGTGAAAAAACGCTTCGAATGGCATATTGGAATGTCCAAATCGGCCAAAAATTGGCGAAGTTATTAAAAAATCAGCTAGACACTAAAAATGTACGGTATTTCGGTATTATGCAAATACCGATTACGGTTTCGGTATTCAAAAAATACCGATAACCGCGGTAAAAATACCGATACCGCCGAGCACTACATTTTTTCATTAAAATAACTTAATTATTTATTTTTGCTTTGTTTTGAAGCAAAGACAGTTTTGATTTTATTTAATATCAATTAGCTCTCACCCACAAAGATCTCTAGACAGACTGTTTCGCCCTTGTTCAGTTGAATGGAACCCCAAACGAGCAGACGTTTCTGCTCTTTCGCTTGCTGAAACTGTATTCGTTTCGCCCTTGACTTTATTATTACTGAGTTAACTACGAGTGCTTTGAAGGGAAACTTGGCCTGGTACTGATTAAACTTACCTGGTGGAGCATCTGGGGACTGCAGTGAAGACTATAGAGTGCAACCATATAGATGTTTTCATACCAGCCGAATGCTGGCTAGTGTATTTTTTCATCTTGACCTGCACACTGGTGTTTTCTGCAATTCCTAGATGTTTGCCTATTGTTGTAATTTTGGCTCTTTTATGAGCATGTGGCAGTGTTGGCCAGTAAACCATTCTCACCAGTTTGCCAAAAATACAATGGTATCAAATACCCTGCATTGTTAAAATACTGGTATTGTTTTAACATGAAAAAAGGCCTAAAATTATAACAATAGTTCATTTAGTCCATGTGTTGTAGAGCTCAAAGTAGTGCAACAATCAGTTAAAGATCAACAATGGTAAAATTTTGACACAGAAATTACTCATCACACTCACTTTCAAAAATAGGATACTGTCTGTATCTTGCAAATTTTCGATTGTTTATCAACAATTTCATCAGGCACAGTCTGGTTACATGCTCATTGTTTTTAGCTGCTTGCTTAAAAAGAATGTCCATGGCTCCTCTTCAAGCAAGCAGATGAAAACAACAAGGATGTAACCAGAAAACTCATTTTTCTTGACCTGAAGAAATTGTTGATAAACAATCAAAAATTTGCAAGCTACTGACAGTATTCTGTTCATGAAGAATCACGAAGAATCAAGAAGGATAACACAATACCACCTTCAGGAAATTTCACCAGTTCAGCTAGAACCACCAAAAGTTCCCACATTTAAATTTTCGGTGAAAACAAGAGGCCGTTCACCTTAATCAGAACGCAACGTAGCCATTCTTCTCTGGCCATTTCTTAGTTTCAAGGGCAAGAAGATTCCACTCGTGAACTTAACTGGTGCCTCCCACGTGTTGATGGTACAATCAGTAGGTTCTAATGTGAAAGCCAAGCTTGACAAGCAGTGGGGCTTGAGTGCGTAAATGTATATAGATCAGTGGTACTCTCACTGATGCGTTGTCTACTCGATGGTAGCCACAACCATGTAACGTTCGTATTTAAAATTTCTTCTACGTTGCGTTTGATGAAGGTGAACGGCCTCTAGTTTTCACCGAACATTTAAATGAGGGAACTTTTAGTGGTTCTAGCTGAACTGGTGAAATTTCCTGAAGGTGGTATTGTGTTATTCTACTTGATTCTTCGTGATTCTTTATGATGTTGACAATAAGCCACTGTAAACGGTGGTTGCCGATCTTTCAAGTATTCTGGTTTTGAAAGTGAGTGTGATGAGCAATTTCCATGTTCGAGATGTTTCCAGAGAGTTTCCAGTGAGCCTAACGATTTATTTTGTGAATTTGTAAAATTGGATTTCTTTCTAAACAATGCACAAAAGTGGAGCCACTAAATCGGAGGGGAAAAAAAACAATAAATTTTCCCATTAAAACTATCAATATAATTTGTTATTATTTAAAAATCGGGTGTTGGCACCACAGCACTATAATACTGGATACCGGGTATTAGAGAAAACCGAGTACCGGGGTATTGAGCTTGGTACCGGCACAGGCTGAAAGATTTGTGGTACCGCCCAGCACTAGCATGTGGCTTTTAAAAGCGCCTTTTCACCTTTTCAGCTCCTAGATGCAGCACCGTACAATTTTCGAGCAATATAAAGAAAATAGCGGTAAATACAAAATGGAACAATAATATTTGCAGCAGTGCCACGATTTTCAGAACTAAAACGATTCACGTGACCCACATCAGCCTACTGGATGACGGAGAATCTGGAATGTGGTTGTGTTTAGAATATGGGCAGTGCTATCGAAATGGTGAACAGGCAACTTAAGTAAGCTTCTGTTCTCCAGTAATCCTTTTTAAAATCTGATCAATTCCATTCTTGGGTTGCTGTGGAGCTTGTGTACACTACCAAGGAATACTACAACCATTTCGAACAAAACCCTTCCTCATTAAGAAAACAAAAGACTCCCCAACAACACGTGACACACAGTGTTTACCCAGCTCACACAGCAGTTGCCGTCAGTAAAAAGGTTTCTGTGGGCAACTCCTGTGTGAACTGGCGAACAACTCTCTGTTGTGTGTTGTTGACGGCTTGAAGCAATTTAGGTTGAATTTGTTAAGTTGGGAAGAAATCCGGAGGAGCACTGCTTCTGAAATGAGTTACTTAGCTACTAAAATCTACTAAGCTACAGAAATGAGTTACTAAGTTACTAAAATGTGGAGCACATGGCTATGGCAATGTAAAGCACAATATATTTTAATTTAGATTCCCCATAATGACGAAAAAAATAACCTAAACATTTCCACATCCTTGCAGAGTTTTTCAACTGCCAGCAGATAACATTCCAATTCAAAACCTCTTTGGTTGCCTAGCAACCACAAACCAATCCTTGCACAGCTGTTTTCCCTCATGTTAAGCTCTCAACAACAATCAGTCGACTGCTTCTCATCACATGGATAATGGATTAAAAGAATACAGTATTCATAGGCAACCAAATATACACTGTATTAATTAATGTAATCATCCAAATTAACAGGAAGAATAAATAAATACAGGAAAATGGTAGTTGAAACTGATTAACTAGTTATAGTTTGTTTCTGGTGTTTCGTGAGTGAAAGTCTCTGGACTGCCTGAGGAAGTCAATTAGTAATAATTGCAAAAAATTCGAGAGATTTTAGTGTGAAATTTGGATTTTTGGTTTGCGTTAAAGCTGTGAGTATTTCGTTTATGAAATAGAAACAGAATTTAGCCGCTCGTCGGCAATTCTCTTTTCAGCACTGTCATTTATCTTGTTAAAGCTCTCAATTTTTTTTTTAATCTCGTGTTATAAAATTCAAACTCCTCATATTGTCAATGTCTTACCTTTAATGTTGATGTTATGATCTTTAGTTTTGTCCCACAAGCTTTGGTCTACTGTAGTGGAGTGGTTCAAGTATAGTCACTAGTACATTACACTCTAAATGTAAAATCCATCAAACTTGTTGGTTTATAGCTTGTTAACTTGTCCAACAGATATTTTGGAGCAGACTTTATGGTTTAGATTCATTGGTTTGTTTCTTAGAAAGCAGAAATGTGTTATCGGCTGCACTTGGCCGACGTCATATGTTTAGTAAAATTCAGTGGGACAAAATTTGAAGAACTAACTGGACATGATGTTTACCGTGTTTCAACTGAAATGTAATGATTACAGAAACACAACTGATCCAGAAAAAAAAATACTCTGTAATGTTTAATGAAACAGTTTGATATTATATGAGGGCCGATACTGCTGACCAGCAACACAATTTTCTGTTAAAGATTCATTGAATATAAAAATTGCCGAATACCGAATATACGGTTCAATTGAACAGTTAAAAGTGCCAAATACAGAATATTCAGCACCGAACATTGCTACGAATAGGCCAAATACTTAACCCAGTGCGCTGTCAAATACCAGTAAATTAAACATATGATATTGATTGAAATGTGTGACCATACTGATTAAGGGTAGACATATTAGTTGCCAGCTTTCCCGATGTTAAAACATAATAAACTCTAGTTTTGTATTAGACTTTGAAAATTGCAATTGCGCCTAAATTTTGCTTCTTTTAGTAATGTGAACTGACAATGACTCGCATATTAAAAACGATACGATTAGCCAAACAGTATTACATTCTTAGCTAATTAAATCAAATATAAAAAAAAAAAACATAATATTTACGTTGAGATATGGCCATCATGTGCTTCGTCGCATCACATCGATAATGGAGCGTAGGGTGACATATGTTGGCTCCACTGGAAAGTTATAGTGACAGAAAGCCAGCTGAGGTTGAAGCAACATTCCTCCCTCACTAGAAGCCCGTCTGCTTGACGTGTATCCTGTTTATTAGTTAGTGGGTTCATTAGGGGAAGGGGAAGAACTAACAATTGTAACAGTAACAAGGTCAGCTGAGATTGAAACTGAATCTCTCATTAGCTAAAAGCTCATCAGCTTGGTGCTTTTCCTAACTTAAAGAGGCTTAGTTAGGGGGTTGAAAGGAGGGGAGGCAGTCCAGAGACTTTCACTCACAAAACACCAGAAACAAACTACAATTAGTTAATCAGTTTCAACTACCATTTTCCTGTATTTATTTATTCTTCCTGTTAATTTGGATGATTACACTAACAAGTCTACGTAATAATTACACTTAACTTCCAACCACTGGGTTCCTCGGATACAACCAATTTTTTATTTCTGTTTATTAATTTCATTTATTGAATAACAGTGAACTTACTACATGGAAAAAAAAAAAAGAATAAATTAGGTAATGGTGAAATGAAACTGAGAATATCCTGTTTGAGTCAGCGAAGCACATGGAAATTGGCGTTTGTTTATCCTTAAGTAAAACTGACTAAAGTCATAGTTTGAGCTTTGGGCGAACAGTTTACTTTTGTAATTAGCCAAATCAGTAAAGATTTTTAATCTTGTGCTGTGTGGTGCGGAACTGAACCTAGTTGTGAGATGGAGCTGATGTCGTCGATGACTGGAAAGGGGGATTCTGGCAAAGTCCCCAACAGATGAGTGTTGTGAGAGACTACCATGCTCCTTCAGCGGTTATGGGATCTAATCTGGCTTTTAGCTCGGCCCCCTTCAGTGATCGGCAATTTCCCCGTTTGCATCCTTGAGTTTACCCTCCCTTACTGGAATCAGGGTTCAGACAAAACCTGGATAACCTGGAAATCTCAGAGAAATAAAAATAGAGCCAACATTTCAGGGAAATTTCTTGAAAATCAGGGAAAAGACAAGGAAATTTGAAAGATCCATGCATGTCTGATCGGTAAGTTCCATTGAATTAGCAGATCAGAAACAAAATTAGCAAATATTTTAATTTGTGGTTTAATATATTCAAGTATTTGAGACATAACTTCAGTAAAACCAAATCTTAGACTTGTGATGAAAATGCGTTTCGTCCCGTCTTGTCTAGTCTCTAAACAGCTATTTTCTGGGATGTTGGCTTATTTTCGTAAATATCAATAAAAATATTAGCTACTGCCTGTTTCCGTAACTAAACATCTTGTAAACACCTGGAAATTGTCATTGAATGCACCTAGAAAACCTGGAAATGTCAGGGAAATTGAGAATTAAAAAATTGTCTGAACTCTGGAATACTTCCTCTAAAACGAGTTACGTTTCAAAATTGAGCTGGTTCATCTGTAGGAGTATTAATTTGCTTAATATTACTGAACTCCAGAAATTTATTTAAGAAAATTTAAAACAAACTTTTCACCTTAAAAATTCTCCTTGTTGAGTTTCTGGGCTTCACATGTTGAACGAAAAAAATAAATAATACTGATTCATTCACGTTTCATTATTTTCATTTAATTATTGTGAACGATTGGAAGTTTTTCGATGGAGCCTAGGAGCAGTCTACCATCTAAGTTTCATTTGTTAATTTGTTAACTTTGTGTGTGGTAGAATGACGTTACGGAGACAAGTTAGGCATCTGCATGAGCAATAATATTTATTCCTAATGGCAAGATGCAGCCTCATGTACCACTAAAAAAAGTGACTTAAATGACGTTTTTCACCTTGAGATTAAAGTGACAAGTCCGAATAAATATTTTATAGCATGATCTTGTTTTATGGTTTGCCTACTAAATTTGGCAACCAATTAGCCAAATTACTAAAAGAAAAAATGCCAGCTGAAGCCATGGTTAAGTACTACCTTGACTTACTGCTTTTTATGTGTCTGTCCAACCTATTACAAACTTAAATTAAATTTCAGGGAGAAATAATTACAGCATCATTTGAAGGCTATCTTCCGCGGGCCCCCCACAGGCCGTGCTTTAATTTTAATTTAGAATCAGAGTGCAAATGCTTGGTTACTCAGCAGTATTGAGGGGAAATGTTTCTGCATAACATTTCAAAACTTAGCAATCAAAAGACGAGTACTTAAACAATGTAATTTTTTCCCGCTCATTGCATGTAACACAGCGCGTCTATTTTCATGTAGAGACGCGAGCAACAGTCTTGCTTGATTTAGCCTTTTTTTTTTTGACATTTATTTCTTGGGAGCCTTGTTGCCGGAAGCAAACTGCACGTATAGATGAACCGGCTCAATCTGAACTTGAATAGGTGTTTTGGAAGGAGAACGAAGTCTGATAAGGGGAGGGAAAAGCCAGGGATTTCAACTGGGAAACCTCCGAACATCGCAGGGGATCGAGATATACTCCACAATACTACAGGCCAGAATAAATCCCATAGCCTCCGAAGAAGGTAGTCTCCAACGTTGCCTTTGGCCTGCATTGACAGGGGGGGGGAGGAATGAAGCTTAATGGCGCGTCAACAGCTTGGTCATTAGCGCCAACCTCAGTCACAGTGCAGTGGTCCAGATTGCATTGATAGGCAGGGACTTTGTTGGGGTTCCCTTTCCAAACACCGACCAGATTATCATTTTCAGGGAGTTTGGATGAGCTCTGCCACCACCCAGCCACAGTGACCACTTATAGACTTACATGTCATTTTGGATCTTAATTTGGGATAGGCGGACTTGGAGATATTTATCATAACTTTTATATTTAACAAAATGAACAAAATGATTAGAGAAGTATTACAAAAAAACACTTAAGTACCTCATTATTAAACATCGTACCATCTCTGTCAGAAAAATGTCTACTAGACCTAACTCTTGTTATCACACTATAAAACACAAACATCTTAATCTTGCTCTCTGGATAAATGTGGTATGGGTGGAAATATGCTGTCGCTAATGATTTATTTTGCTCCTTCACTCCCCAACAAATTTGTTCTGCTTGGCTTCTTGCTGGAGTCTTGTCCTCCAGTCTCCAAAACACGACGTTATTTTTAGCCGGAAAGTGGCTGTCATATCATCCTTTTTTATTTGCCCCATCCGCAAAGGATATGTTCTCAAGACAGATAGGACAAGTTGCAAAGCCGTAACTGTGCTCCGCCCCTTTCAGCTGTAGCGCTACTGAAAACCATAGCTTCACTACGTAGCACCACTCAAAACCAGAATCCATTGCAGACATATCACCACTGGGGCAACAAGGGAAAAGTGTGAAGAATTGAATGTAGTGTAAAGTGGCTACAATACAGGCGGAAATTAACTTTTGGTACAACAGCCAGTGGCCGGTCACTGAAAGTCCCACCCCAACAAAAAAAAATCTCGCCAAATATTTATTACAGAAAACCTAATGGGCCAAGGGAATGTATCTTGAATCAGTACTCGTACTTGTAAAATGAGGGGTCCCAGTGATAGATTGTCGCCAGATTTAGGAAAGTTCAGATATTGTGTCGTAACTCTTCAAGCCTACTCGGGGTCGTGGTGGTAGCTGCGGCTGCTAATACCTCTGGTAATGCTTTGCCTTCACGCCGCGTTGAAGACACAGCATTAATTAGCTGCAACTACACAGTAGGCTTTAAAGAGATAAGATAATGCAATATCTCATCAACGTTCTAATGGCTGGTTTAGGTTAGATTGATGATTTGGGGGTAGCAGCAGGTTTCATCTTAAGCAACTTCTGCATGATTATTATTATTGTGAAAATAGTTTTATTTAAAATAATTAGGGGTAACTGAATTTAAATGCGAAGTGGAGGGGAAAAAAGAAAGGCTAAAAATTTTCACTGCAAAGTGGAGCGTGAAAAAAGAATGTATACTCAAAATCTTCGGGGGGGGGGGGGGAAATCACTCGTTCATCTGCAAAAGTTGAGCTGTACAATATTAGCAGCTCAATTCAAGGATCCTAAAATTCAAGGATTAAACATTAGAATTTTTTTGGTCGGAATGCCATTGAATTCTGTGAGTGCACGTTGTTTGGAATAAGGTTAATGCTGTAGCAGTAATATTAATTTAGATATAAAATTAAACAAATGAAAAGAAAGTTCGGCTGCAAAATCCATTTCTTCTGTCACCGATACTCCTATCGGATTGGACTGGAGAGTCAAGTGCAGTGCAGCACAGTGCAAGCAGTTTATGTCGGAAGGGGCAGCTGAACAAGTACTGTTCCGCTGAATGTTTGTTGCTGTTTTCTCCTTCCTCCTTGTCCGTCGGCATAATATTTGTCATTGTTTATGACGGTTTAGCTTCCAACTACAAACTAAGAAGTTCAGAATGCATTGGTGCCAGCCATGACATCTGGCAAAATACTGAAATTTATAAGTAATTTTGGTAGTCTGCTGTGAAAAGGGCCTTGAAATTGGTTGTAAGTTAGCCTTGAAAACTTTGAAAATGGTTTCGTCAGTTATGTACGAACTTTGAGGTAAACGTAAAAAAAAGTAGGCCCTAGGCCTCAGGGTTCATACCGACCTGGAAAGTCGGGGATATGAAATACGGTCTGGTTTAAAAATGGAAAATTGGTGAAAAGTCAGGGATATTCGCTTTTAGAATGAACTGGTTTTTTTTAACCGTTTTTTATTCACTTTTAGAATGAACCGTGTGGTCTCGTAAGTTTCACTTGCTTTGCTACTACTTTCTTGTTCAAATTTTTTAATTAAAAAAAATTGAGAAAAACTTGCAGCTGCCATCCAGATGTAGTTATGATGCCAGGCGTGCAGTTGACTCTGTGTAATAGAAAAATTAAAAAAAAAAGTTCAAGTGTTTGGTCAGGGATATTTGAAGAAAGAAGTCACGGAAAATGGGGGGTAGCCGGCCTATTCATTTTCAGATATGAATGTGAACCCTGCAAACCCAATCTAAAATGCCTAAAAGCGACAAATTGACCATTTTTTTAGCATGACTTAAGTGCGTGTTTCTGGTTTTGAGTGATGCTAACTAGTTTTGACTTGTCAAGTGGGGGAAGACTGAAGAAAGTTCTTAGCACAAGAATATTCTAGTGAGGGAGAAAAGCAATTGGAGTTTCCTGCAATTTTCCTCCTACAGATATGACCTCTCTTTTATCAGACTTTGCCCCATTGAGTCTCATTTACTTCCTTCCATGTGGGTAGGGAGGGCGATGAAGGGAAACTAGTTGAAGTTAGATTCTATTGCCAAACTTAGTTGTAATTACACCCCGACTGGCCTTTAGCACTCACTTGTTGCATCGGAATTATGTTCCATAGATACTACAGCAAAAAATATAAATAAAACGTGTGCATAAATGCTTGATGGTAGCTGGCGGAATGGTGGACGTGGTTTATGTTGGTTGGTTATGAGTTTTATATGCTCTGATCCTGCACAAGCAGTAAAATTGAAGATTTACGTAATAAAAGTTATAAGCCAATTCAGTGTAGATGTTGAACCATAATTTTGGATGATTTATATTTGTGTATGACTCTTAACAGGCTTTTTTAGGGTCCCTTAAAATGCCAAAAGAACAATCTTTGCTGCTCACGGCATTGTATGCAGTTTTTAGACTAACAAGGGCTAGTCATTTTCTCTTCTAGGCTTGTAGATGGTGTTAAACTATAATAGAATTTATTTAATTTAAATTACTTTATTTTTAATGCAACAATCTACTTACGTAAAGACTTTTAAACTCTTTACATTCTTCAACATATTTTATTCATTGTTTTGTTATGTGGCAAATGGCCATTCACTCTTCTTCTTTCTCACTCGACTGGCGATACCGTAGGGTACCTTTGTGTCCCTGGCAGGTCTAACTTTGGTGGTAAGGCAGTTGAGGTCCTATCCCACCTATCCTCATCCTATCCCACCTTTCCATTCGTCATGCAATTTTTGAATTTTTTTTTTACCTACGCGTAATCTTTTTTAATTTTTGTATATTGTATTAATTTTCACCTTGCCACCTTCGCATTCCCTTTTTTGTCTATTCTTTTACACGTATCTTAAATGCTGCCCCTTTTTAGGCTAGCAGTCAGTGATCCTTGCCAGATCAGATCTGTTGTTCTGTCAACAAATTGCTTATGATTATTAGAAACGTGTAGAAATTTCGTCTTATTTTTCCAAATCTGTCCCATTTGAACTTGAAAAATGTGAAAACAAAATCTGAAATGAAAAATGTGGCCTCATCTCGCATTTATATCAAATTAATGAATGGCATTAAAATACAGGTTTAATTTCCTCGGATTTGTCAATATGATCGATCGTAGATGGCACCATTGATTTTTTAAAGTTTCATTAAACATAGGCTCTTTGAACTGATGGTACAAAATAAAAAGTTTCGTATGCATGAAAAGAAAGCATAAGTTAATCCACAGAGTTGAATTAACGTCGGTTATGTTCGTATTTTGTCATGGAGGGATAGTGTGAAATCTATTAAACGAATAATTTCAATGGTGCCAATACTGTGAACAACTAAGAATGACAACAGGGTTCGTACAGATACTGGAAATACTGGAAAATACTTGAATTTTTAACTCAAACTAAACTAATGGTTCCTCCTAAAATAAATTTGTTGTAATTGTTTTTCAAAAAAGGTTTAGTTTTTCAAGTTTTAATTCACTTATTTATTTAATTAGTTAGCACCGTCGTCAGTTTTCATTTTCGCACGATCTCTGAAAAGGCAGTTGGCAATAGGCCCAGTTTCTTTTTACAAAATAATTTTAAATTTAAACTTTCATTTGGGAGTCATGAAGGCTACAACTTAAAAAATGTACTGGCTGCTCTGCATTTAAGTTTTAGATTCAACTGGGAAGTTGTTGAAAAATACATGTAAAATGCACTAGAAATATAGTGGAAAACTGTAATAAAAATATACAGGAAAATACTTGAAAAATGCTGTGCTGTACGAACCCTAGACAAGAGAGCAGCAATTATGACGAAAAAATGTGAGTCTAGGGCAGTGGTTCCCAACCTTTTCCAAACCGCGACCCCCCCCCCCCTCCCCCCCAAAAAATTTCCCGTGACCCCCACGCCCCCAAGTAAATCCTTCGCCCGTCAGTTTCGCAATAAGTGGTCTGGGGGAGCGCTGTTAGCTCCCCCAGTGGAGCCCCGGGAAGCCAATGGTTTTTTTTTTCCATTTTAAACGTCGTCATTTGCGCATAAAAAAATAGCCCTTGTATTTTATAGAATTATACAATTCCCCGGCACAAAGTCACGCCCAGAAAGTTGTTTTTAGATTAAAAAGATTAGTCGTTAGAATGGAGAGATTACAATTATGATTAGATTTTAGAAGAGATAAAAGTACTTTACAATTAATTAATTTTATTAATGATTAAATTTCAGGGAAAAAATAGATTTTAAGATTAAATATTTTTTTCCTGCTTATGTATCGCGACCCCCGAGAGGACGCCCATGACTCCATTTGGGGTCGCGACCCATAGGTTGAAAATCACTGGTCTAGGGATTGAACCCGGGTCTGGGTTGCGCCACCATAGCATTAGCTCACTATGCTAACTCCACACTATTATAATCGCTGCTACATTGCCATGCGAATTAACATCAGAATACAACAAACTGACGCCAAGGGGTAGCTGAACTCCAGACCTCCAACCCTGGACAAGCATACACTAGGCTACAACGAGGTAGATAAAACGGAAATTAGCTGTGAAAATAAGTATTAAATGAATAAACACAATGGAATCAACATTGTGAACATCTGAGAATGCAAGTTAGCAGCAATTATGACACAACATTTTCGTGCTGTTGTGAGTTCGGGAATTGAACCAAGTGTCTTTGGGTTGGGCCACCAATGCACTAGATCACTAAGCTAACGTGGTAAGTTTGTCATAATCATAGCTAACTTGCCTTGAGATTTAACATCAGTATATCGGACGCCAGGGGATAACTGAACTCCAGACCTCCAACCAACCCTCTCCAATGTCGGTCACCACTCGCCACTTGGCGAATGGAAATCAACAGTTGGCGACTTGGAATTTAGCTGTTTTGCCAAAATGGCGATTAGCTACAGAGAACGCCACTCAAAGAGGGATATCTCCGGAACCGTATAAGCTACAAACGAATGGTTTGCGGCCTTATGCTCAGATTTATATGGGCTATACAACGGCTTTTTCTGCATTAATACTGGAATTGAAGAAAATAGCACAATTTTGTTAAATGCATAAACTATGCAAAACCATGCAAGACATATTTGGTAGCCTATACGGCGAGTAGCAATTGTGAAATGGCAAGTGCTGTCTGTGGTCTACTGGCCACATGGCGACTGTTATAGGACATTTGAGAGGGTTACCTCCAACCCTGACACCACTTTTAGGCTACAACCTTGGATGAATAATTAACACTTCGGTAGCTCACTTGCTACACTTAACGTTCATTATCACGTGCGCAATTGCATAATGGTTACTTTTATTTTCTCATATTTGCTACCAGAGCACAAACCGCGGACACTAACAGAACTGACGTTTTAGTTACGTGACCAGCTCCTGCCAGGCCAGCTGTAGAAGTGCAGCATACAAACAAGTTATTAATTGTATGATAATAATTTGGCTAGTACATTGCTTTCCGAAACATGTCT
>JAHWFP010048481.1:0-17684 GCA_023313725.1 Lithobius niger | reverse complement strand
TTGTTTTCTAATGCAACGACCACATAAGGGTATTATCCATGATTTTTTCGCCTTGGTACCTCCAGTTTGTTTATAATGCAACGTGGTATCCCGTTGATAATACCACTCGAGCGTCGTTTGAGTACCGTTCATTTTTCTCAACTACTCGTTGCATTCCCGAGCTGATAAAAACACCTTGTGTTGTATGGTGTTATTGATTCACTCTGTCATTATCCCAGTCCGTATCCCCATCCCTGCAAAGCTAAGGTTATTTAAAATGTATGTGTATATTACAGGTAGTTTGACAGTCGAAAGAAAAATTATCTATACATGTTACATCGTTTATGAACGATGCGTCCTGTGGAGTGGACTGGAGAAAGGAGAGAAGTGAAGTGCAGTGCAATCAATTTGTGCTGGAAGGGGCGTGATGGCAAGATCTCGTCCAGTGGCTGTTCCAAGTGTCTATGCTGTATCTGCCTTCCTCCATTTTTTGACAGAACTGAAAACGTAACGTTGTAACATTAGCCTATTTGACGTAGTTTAGCTCCCATACTGCAGACTGTATTGACGCGACTGTACAACGCTAGCAGAAAACCTGGATCTTATTAGGTAATTTTTACAAATGAGTACGTAAAGAGCCGAGGAACTGGCATTATAGGGACACCCGGCCGGCCGTATAACATTCCGCCTGCCTTATAACAGTTCGCGCTGATCGCCTTCTGCGCATAAACGAACACCAAGGTCATCTGAGATAGTAGCTGCGTTAGAACGTAGCTACTGTCTCATTTGGCATTGTGCCTAATAGACGAACCAGCATGAACGCATTAATCGTGTCGTCACAAACCGGAATGATTCTTGTATTTTAACATCACAATTTATAATTTTCTAGGCTATTGCAATAATTAATTTAATTTTTACCGTATTACGGCTTTTAGATTTTTGATATCACGGTAATTATTAGTAAATTAGTACATGCACACAAAGAGATGAAACGTCATGGTTATTGTAAGCGCGCAAAGCATCATATACTTACAGGTCGTTCGTAAATAAAGTTCCATTATATTCAACATTAAAATCTCCTAGACGCCACATTAAAAAAAAAGATTTGTAGCTAGGGAAAGACTAACGGTAAGTAAATAGACCTTTGGGGCCGTACTTGATGTGGAGGATCGAGAAAAATGGTGCTGGGAGGTGTATCCCTTTAAGGTGGCTTTAATTTAAAATGTGGTTTGTTTTTTTTTTTTTTTTTTTTTTGTCATATGAAAACCGTAGGTAGATCTCTCCAATATATAACTAACTAAGTAACTTTTTGACCCCTAGGCATTTTGAAACAGAAAGAAATGTAAGATGAAGGACAAACCGTAAGATTTAAACCTGTGATCACGGTTGGAGCCGAACCGATGCCATTTCGAACCATTTTTGGTATTTTAAGGCAAAAATAAATCCTGTGATAAAAGGGGATAACTCGGTGGTTCGAACTTACTACTCCCTTTGGTGCAAAAAGTGTCTGATATGAGGAGAGGGAAATGCGGGGATTTGAACCAGGCATTAGAAGCAGTGCAGAGCCTGGCTACAGACTCCAGCCGAGCTTAGTAACTGTTCAACCTTTCGCAGTGGTGGCCTAAAGACCACTAGGAGTCTCACAAGGCCAGTCCAGTCTTTAATGCACACTGTCTGCTTCGTTTATCCTTTACCTTGTGATTTATTCTGTATTTTCTGCTCCACACATTATTTCTCAGCGTGATCCAAGAAACGAGTTGTTTTCCTTCTTGTGTGTATTTGTGGTCTTTAAGATCACCACTGAGAAACGTTGAACAGTTAGTAAGCTCAGGTAGCTAGGATCCACCCCGGTAGCACAGTGGTTAGAGCACTCGGCTAGTATATAAGTTGGAAGTCCTGGGTTCAAGTTCCGGTTAGGGCAGTTGTCGTTTTTTTTCTGTCTCAGATTAGTGTATCTTGTTTTTTCGCTAGATTTTTAATGCAGACTGTTTTTACTTCTTTAAATTGCGGTGTAGCTCATCGCCTTGATTTTACTTCTCACAGTTGCAATGGTTTTGCCCAATATAAACTGGTTTTCGGTCTTCTTCCTTTCCCTCTGCCCTCGTCCATTGTATAAGAAGGGCTTAGTCATAAATGTCGGCCAACTTCTGCCGTTATTTCTTGGCCGATAACTAAGGTCCGGCCCTCCCGCCGACATCGCGCCATAAAGTAGCTACGAGACGCGCATAACTTGGCTGGCGAAGAAGATATTTCGTGAAGTAGGGACTGGAAAATGGAGTCTTTGTTGAGTGGGTGATACAGCTGGAAGACGCGTGGATTGTGGGGAATGCGGGGGTGTGGAAGTTTGGGAGGAGAGAGGGTTGCTGACAATAGGGTCTATGTTAAGTCTCGTGAATTTGCGGTTGGCCGCCAGACGTGATGTTGGGTTGTAAGTTTGAAACTAACTGGAGTTGCGGAGGGCCGGAGGAAACTGGGCCTCGGTTGTGTATATTGTAATACGAGATGTTGGTTTGTCTGTTAAAATCGGGGTTTTCTTGACGAAAACGCCTGATGTTGTAAGCCAGCGCTACCACGCGAAAGAATACGGTATGGTCTATTCCTCAGTTTGAATGCAGTTAATCACAAAGTCGCGATCGGGGTGTTCAGCCGCTCAAAGAAATAGTTCCACGTTCAAAGTGTCACTACGAGGCAGAGGTACGTTAATGTCGACATTAAAATTACCACAGGGAATTACCAAAGGTCCAGGCGGTAACTTTAATGTCAACAATTAAAATTACCACAGGACTATTTCTTGAGCGGATGCATTCCGATCCCAAGTTTGTGATTTTGTGCATTCTAATTGTAGAATAGACTGTAGTGGTCATGGAGCCTTTTATTGGCAGATAAAGCCAAAGGACAAACGATACTTGGTAGGACAAGAAGGACCAATAAACCTCTTTCCCGCCCGGTTACAAAGTGACTTCCAGTTCAGGCAACCACAGGTGGCCGCCGTGCTGTGGGCAGTGACGTAACACTTCCCGGCCACAGGAGGCGGCCATGTTGGGGGAAGTAACGTCACAGATGACCTTCCGCTGTTCGCAGCGAGTTCTGTTGACTGACTATATCAACGGACTGGCCCTTTGTAAAGTACGCCAACAGCAATTTAAAGGTCTTTGTAATCAGGTGAGCCCAACAAACCAACCAATATAGTAATAAAGCATTGTTAACAACAAGACGCATAATACGCCAATCTGATTACGCCTTGGAAAGCTCGTCTAAAAAATGCGACTGTTGGAACGTTAAGGGAAACGGAAATTAATATTCAAAAAATAGAATCTCCGTTTACTATTAGCTTGCTCTTCTTATTAAAGTAAACGATGTTTTTGTTGTTTCATTATTATTTTTTTCACAACAAAGGCTAACAATATTGTAAACGGAACTTTTAGTTCTATTTTGAATTCCGTGATTGTACCACAACCAGTCACATATTTTAGATATGTTATTTCCAACGCTCTGATTGGCTGGTCAGTTAGGTTTTCCAGAAACGGGGTTCCCCCTGACGTCGCACCATGGCATAAAATAGCTACTTTCCCTACGAACTATTCCGTTTTGAACTATCCTTACTAGTGTCTTTAATCTTTGGTGGAACTGATCGTAGTTGTGATGATGGCTGTCCATTGGCAGATAAAGCCTTGCTGACTGAAAACGTGTGATGTGGTCGTGACTGAAAGGGAACCCCGGTAATGTCTTTGCCATCAGTTGATATCGTGTGACGTCATGTGTATCATCAGTTGCGCGTGTCTAGGTGCTCTCTTCTCAGTTTACAGCACTGTAGTTACCAAACAGGGAGCACTTTCTGGCTTTTATAACACCTACTCTTCTTTGGTCAGTTTTAAGAAAAAAAAGCCATAAAAATAATCTGTAAAAAAAATCGAAGAATAAAAGCCACTGGGGAAAAAAAAGGCTAGAAAAAATTTCCGTAGGAAAAAATACTAGAAAAAGCCTAGAAAAACGGCAAAAGGAAAAAAAGCTGCAAAAAAAAAACCCCTTGGATCAAGTAAGGTTGCGGCTGCTATAGTGTAGACCAGGGTAGCGAAAGAATTTACCATGTTTTTTTTTTCCGGAATTTACCGTTCATGGCGGCAAGTCTCTTAACGTTCTTGTGATTTCTTGAATAAATCTCGTGTTAAATCTGACTGAATCAGAAGCGTCTTAACACGTCAAACGTTTCACGATTGTGATGTCAAAACAAATTTAAAAAACCCAAACTGGCTTTTAAAATACATTTTTAGGACTTCATCTCATTCCAATCTCAAGCTTGAGAAAGTCGGTGAGTCGGTAACTTACTTCTTACACTTGACTGCATTTCAATTTAGAAATATACGTACCTTTTTACCTTTTTTTTTTGTTCCTTCCCGTCCACATTTTTTTGCTGGCGAAGGGCCAAACCTAGAACCGGTTTGTTCAAAGAATGACCTAGTTAGAACTCCCCAGAAACAGTACCTATCATGTTTATATAGACAGTAGAGATTCGTTTGAAAATTTGACGTATCTTATTCCGGATTATAACGTATGAAGCTATTCTATGTAAATCGTGCGAGATTTTGCAACATAATCTCCTGATCTGGCTTTATTAGAGATGGTTGCCTCTTCATAATATAGCACCCAAATTACATCTCGGGCAGGAACCCATACGAGCAAACAAGCCAAGCTCGTTGCGGTAGGTTTTTAGTGAGGATATATAGTTGTGAAGGGGAAGGGGGTAGGGATAAACACTATAAATGGTTCGACTACGATAGTCGGAAAGGGGGGGGGGGGGGGAAATTCAAATTTCATATTCACGAACCAAATTCAAATAATTCATTTTGCAATAATAATAATTACAGGTTAGCTGTATTCCCGGCTTACGATTCCTGCATGCACAAGCGAAATATTTCTACAGGCATCATGAAATGAAAACAGCCGCCGACACCCCCAACCCACATTCCCTTCCATTGTGTGGTCAGATTTACCCCCTTCAGCCTATCCTGTATTCCCTGTCCTCCCTCCCCCACATTCCCCCAATATTGTGTGGTCTGAATACCCACATCTCTGCTCCCCTCTCTCTTCGAAACCCAGGTGTTTGTTAAGTAAGTAGCGTTTTGTTCTCAGTGTGGCTGAATTGCCTGTTTCTCCTTTTTGATACCAAGCGTGACAAGCCCGCAACAGCGATCGTGTATGCAGTGATTGTTTCTCAACCAACTTTGAAACTATGCGCTAATAGCCAGCATTATTGAAGCACTATTTCGTTTGTTAATGATTGTTACAGGGCACATCCGTTCACATTGTCGGGCGCTCTCTCGTTCCTGTTAGTGCATGGTGAGTTAAAATGACATTAAAATGCACTCCTATTGACCATTACCTCCTCGCCATGGGCCCATGTAGAAATAATTTTGTCAGTTGCCCTTCTATACTTAATGCTTAAATATTGTTTGCATTAGTCTAACGCTCCAATCAGCTTAAGTGGCGAACGACAGTGTTGTATACTTGGTTGGAAAGCCCTTGCAATTCTCCACGTAATGCCGCAAACCGCTTTTTTCTAGCTAATACGGTTCCCGAGATATGACAATTTAAGCATCAGGGTTTAAATCAGTCGCCATTTGGCGAGTAGCGCTCAAATCCAAGTCGCCAACTTCTGAATTTTCCTCGCCCTTTGGCGAGTGACAATCGACATTGGTGAAGGTTTCCCATCCCTCACTCTCGGCCAAAAAAACATATCCCAGTAGTGAGACATCGCAGCAGTTAAAAAAGGCGATGTTAAACCCGACATGTTGTTATTTTTATTTTTGAAGCAGCTTCTCTGATAATTTAGCCATACCCACATTCCATGGGGGTTTTACATGAAGTCTTAGGAATTTCCCTTTGGGTTGTTAATGGTGCTAACTAGCACTTCTGTGTGCTCTTCATTCATCCTTCTCATTCTTTCATCCTTGACTTATTCTTTCATTCGTTCTATTCCCTTTCCCGAAATGTGTGTAGAAGTGGATTGGACTGCCGCCGGTTTTCGTTGGTTCATCCTTCCTTTGTATTTTTAGAGAAACGGAATGGAAATGACATGAGAGCTTATCGATCAGTTTTGCCAAGTTTTGACTGGATTTGCAAGGGATCGTTGTGAAGCCTGGTCCCTCGTCGGAGGCGTAGGGATTTTTGAATGCGAATTTTTGATGTAATAATTGAATAAATATAAGCCATGCCGTGGCAGCTTTGCGATTTTACATGAAGGTGCGTCGCTGGTGTTTTTGTAATTCGAGTGTGGCTCTCGGGTATAATTTCGTAATGCTGTTTTGAATGCGTTGAATATTTGTCGTGTTTCGTGAGATTTGGAGTCGTTTTATTGCTAATCGTTGCCCGGCGTGTTGACGCAGCTGAGGTAAATGCCTAATGTTTGGAAGGTAAACGTATTGTGATAACTGATGTAAATGTGTAGAAATGAATGTTAAGGAATTGCGATATTGACGTAATGTGTAGAAATGAATGTTAATAAATTGCAATAACTGAAGATGTAAATGCTTAAAAATGAATGTAGTCGAATTGCGACAACACTGACGTAAATGCATAGAAATGAATAAACGAATTGTAATAACTGACATAAATGCGTAGAAATGAATGTTATATTGCGGCAACTGACGTAATGCTTAGAAATGAATGTAGACGCGTAGAGATGAATGAATGTAAACTAATTGCAATAACTGACAAAAATGTATAGAAATGAACGTAAACGAACTGCAATAACTTATGTAAATGCGTTGAGATGAGTGTAAACGAATCGCAATAACTGATATAAATGCGTAGAAATGAACGGAAACGAATTGCTAACTGGCGTAAATGTGTGAAGCGAATGTAAACGAATTGCAATAACTGACATAAATGCGGAGAAACAAATGTAAATGAATTGCAACAACTGACATAAATGCATAGAAGTGAATGCAAACGAATTGCAATGACTGACGTAAATGCGTAGAAATGAATGTAAATGAATTGCAACAATGGACTTAGACGTGTAGAAATGAACTTAAAAACGAATTGCAACAGCTGGACAGGTGTAGATGCGTAGAAGGTCTCAGTGTGACGAGGGACAAAGTTTTTGCTCCGTCACATAGATGTTGTTTTTAAACCTCACGATCCTTTAAAAGGTTAAGGAGAATAATGGATCTGTCTTGCCCAGAATATTTCAGAAGCCGAATATAGACAGGGGGGGGGGGTGGTTTCTGACATGGTAGGGGGCTGAGATCCCTTAACTGAAAGAGTCTGGTATAGTTGCTCAATAAGGTATAAGGGTTAAATGTAGCAGTTAGCTAGCAGGTATAATTGGTAGACCTTCTGACTAGTAAGACCGAAAATCCTTGATTAGAGTTCCGGTGGGGGGAAGGCTTTTCTTTATGAGGTCAGCGTGAAATGAATTTTCACAAGGACAGCTCTTAATGTCTGTACTGTCTGCGTTGTAACCGTGTAATCATTTACATACTTCGAGAGTGGTATAGCTTGGGTTCAAATAATTGTTTCAATGACAAATTCAAATCGCCAAACACAAAGGAATTAATATAGCGCGATTGTGACTCCATCAAAAGGGAACCTGGCAAATTTAGGAATCTACAAATTGAATGTGGCTTGTTACGCAGTGCGAAAGTGGGTAAAACTTAAGCTGTTCTTAAACTGGATGTGGTAAAGATCTAGCGAAAATGTGAAATGCAGGACTCCAGCAACGTATATTGGGGTTAATCCTATATATTAGCCGTTAATCACAACGACTAATAGTTCGAAAGTTAAATAAAGACTAGAACATTGATGCTAACAATAACAATCTTCAAGTTTTCATTTAACGTCCCAAAGTATTATTTGGTGCGATTAACTTGGCTAATATGATTAACCTTGGCGGCCTTTCCCTGGTTGAATTATATCACTACTTTTAAAGGCCAACCCTTTTTGGAAACTGGGCAGCTTCTCTAATACCAGTTTTGGTTTTGGGTGAATATCACAACTTTCATAGGACTATGAATGTACAAAAGTGAACCAACTGACTATCAGCAAACCCATAAAAAGTCCTACTACGGCATTCTCTTAGTATTTCGCCGTAGTAACATAAAATTACTGCTTGTATGAATCTTTACCTAGAAAAAAAATTCTGTTACTTCTTTTGCCTCATTTCCGAAAATAAATTCGAATCTTGTAAACCGTAGATGCTGTTGGCAAACAAAACCTGAAACCTATTTCAAGAACTGTGCGCCTGTGGTACGTCCAACTTCAAATTCTCCGGAATCCCATTTTGAGGATTTCTATTATCTCGTCTCAAATTTAAACCCAATACGAAACTAAAAATCTTTTTTTTTTTCATTTTCTTTTCTTTTCTCCAAATTCGTCGCTCGCTTAAACTCAACTTTTTTTTTCTTTTTTTCCTTTCTAACCCAAATCGAGTTGCTTTCTATTGCACGAATTTCTTTCTGGCCACCAATCTGCAATTTTACGTGGAAGGAATTGGTTTGTTTTCCTTTTCGTCGTATCCGAGAAACGAAGGGGCGTAATCGACGTTTTGTAAAACCGTGACTTCTTCGTATTAATCCCAGCAAATGAAGTTAATGGGAGACAAATAGGAAGCGGACGTTTGCGTGACAAGTTTGAGGGAAATATCCTGTGTATGAAGAACACATTAGGATGTGTACTTTGGTAGGACGTAAATGATCAATGGCACACCTTGTGTTTTTAAATAATGCATGTCGAAATTCTTGGTGCTATGCAGGCAGGGCCGGATTAAGCTTCGTAGAGGCCTGGTGCTTAAGATTTATTGACCCCCCCCCCTCTCCCAGTCCAGCAAAAAGGGGGCATAATACAGCGATTTTACCAACTTTTCAGTTAAAGGTTAATTTGTAAAATTTAAAATAGTACCTTATTTTATTTACGAGGCACCCGTGAGGCCTTTTTTCGGCGAGTGACTCGGTGCTTCAGCACCCAAAGTAGGCCTAAAATATGCAGGCCTAAATGCGATCAGGCGATAGCTATAGTGCTATTGTGGAGGGGCAACTGGTAATTTTATTTCCCTCTCTCAAGAAAAAGATTACATTTTTTTTTTAACCGTAAAATAATTCTTACCCTCCGTATGGGATGGGACCGATCAAGTATTACGTCATCAAGAAATTGGCCATTTCAACCCCCCTCCCCATCAATCGTCATCAATCGCTCAAACCCCCTCCCCACTTCCATTATTACGTCATTTCAAACTTTACCCCCTCCCCCCTGAACGGATGTTTTCCCTGTATATAGCCAGTTTTCAGAGGACCTTTATTTATTTTTTAATTGGCGAATTTCTGCCCTTAAAATTTTGTTTTTTACTGGGATAGCGGTGCTTACGTCAAGTGGCTACCCCCTCCCCCCTCATCAGCAATCTTCACCACTAGGTGATCCCCCTCCCCTTTTCTTGATGACGTAATACTTGAACGGTCCCTATAACCATGTTTTGAGCGCTGGAAAAAATAGCCTCTACTTGCCGCTGTGGTCAGGAGAGAATGATGACAGAATTCGTGATGTTTATTAGGGAGGGGTCGGTTACCGAAACCGAATTTTCGGTTTTTGCTGAAATACGAAACCGAAACTGATTCGAATTTTGTGTCGGTTGTTCGAACTGTGCTCGGGAAAATCAAAGATTTTTTTTTTTTTTTTTTTTTTTTGTATATATTTTTAAGTAATTATCATTTTCTAGGTTTAAATTTTTAAGTAATTGTCATTTTCTAGGTTTAAATTTTTAAGTAATTAACATTTTCTAAGCATAAATAAATGACAGCAAAGCTCCCAGTCATGAAAAAAGAAAAAAATGGTGCCACAACCAGGCCCATGGTCAATGACGTTGCTGAAAGTGAAAACAAGAGCTATTTGGAACTTGGGAGCTCATAATACTACCGTTACAAGAGTAAAACTAGAAAAATCGAGTGGGGGTGAGGGTGACAAAAACCAATACCTAAACCGGTTTTGTGGGCGTGTAAAACCAAAACCGGAACCGAAGTCACAAAATGAAACCGACTCATCCCTAATATTTAATAGCCAAAACTTCAACAAAACGTAAAAATTAAAATAAATAAATAAATTGTAATTGCATAAATTCGTAAATGCTACAGATCTCACTCGTTCTGTGAGCTCATGTAAAAAGCTTGTCCATTCAGACGGCCAAAGATGCGCTATTCTCGTTCGTCAGTGGCTGCCTCATGATGACGTCACGGCAAACAGCCGTGGCTCGTGGTATAGGTATGTAAAATAGGTTAAAGACTGAAATGTGTCAGTGTTCTCTTCGCCAAAATAGTTCTTTAAACGAATTAATAATTTGCCAGAATTGGTCCGTTTCTATCTGCTACTTTAAGGGTTTCGCGTCTGTGTCGCAGGCTTTGTAACCTTAGGGATGTTGTTGGACCACTTCTCAAGCGAATATCAACGTTAAATTTTACAATGTAATAATAATAATAATGATGCATGCTTGGATTTCTTTGTAAAGATTTTTTTATAGGTAAATTATGGCACAAAATACGGTGGCTAAAGATTTTATGTGCCGATAGTATGTGCCGCCGTACGTCATGCGCTATGCATACTCCATTTGCAGTAAACGAAATTTTATTGCAACAACGCCATGTGCCGGCAAGCCACAATATTTTATGTCGCCTAAATTTAATCGCAAACCCGACCTCTGTTTACAATCCATTACAAAACAGCAGGACTGTCAACGCAAAGACAGAGACATAATAAAGAGACAACAAACTCCCAAGTTACGATTCTATTATAAAGAAGACAAAAGCTCAGCTCTCTGTTGCATCTTTACTGTCCTTTTCTACGAAACACATATTTCTCCTTCCCTCCCCTTCTGATTTATGGACTCAACCCTCAATCCCAGGCCGCCATCTTGGAATGATCGATAGCGCTCCCTAGCGGCATAAACCTGCTGTTCCAACTCTTCGCCGTTCTCTCAATTTATGTTCCCTGATCGGCGTCAGGGGGATTTTGGGGTGTCTTAGACTGGGAAATGGGGGAACAAGAGGCGCAAGAATGCTGCTGGGAGTCATCTAAAGGGGGAAAAGAATGTCCGGAATGGGTGCTGCAGGCCGCTCACCTGAGAGATCCAAATAAATATCTCAAAAGCAGCATCTATATACCTCAAGGAGATATCGATTGCTATACGTACTTTAAAATGGGGATGATTGTTAAAAATTGAGGATACAATTTTGGCTTTTTCCACTGTGCCGCAATAAGTCAGTGACACAACGTAGTATTATTGTGTTTAACTCTATGGTGGAGTCAGTAACTGTGTTAGCTGCAAGGAGCACTGGAGGGCGAAAAGAAGGTCGTCTTACTGAAGGCAATGCTATTAGACTGGATTGCTTAAGCCTATAACGCGCGTTGTTGGAGAAAACAACGTTCTTTTAAGCCTAAGAAAGCCGCTCTTAAAAGCACTATCTTGGCTAGAAGTGCTGCTGATTTCCGTTACATTTTAAGCTAGTGCACCTTGTAGCTATTACCTCCAAATGGTGTCTCGTAGCCAATATGACGTCACATGACGCTGCTCTATTAGGGGTGGTGCAAAGGGGCAAGGCACTCGGGCCCAGGAGGCAGGGGCCACAAAACAGACAAAATTCACTGTTGTTTGGTCGAGGTAGAGTCTCTTTTCCCCTAAGATTGTTCACTTGTTGAGGAAGGGCCCAAAACATGTCCTTACACCCCTCCGTGGAAAAAAAAACTAGTTGCGGCACTGTCTGTGAGAGAAATCAATTTTCTGTCAATTTTGCAGCAGTTGAAGGAATTTGGCCTTTGGTTTAACAAGGTAAAAGTACAAATCCTGTATTTGTGATCGGGTCCCTAATTGTCACCGGTCTCTAATTGTAGCCAGGTGTTTTCCCAGTCTCAAATTAGTAGTAGCTGGTCTCTAGTTGTAGCCGGGTCTCCAGTTGTAGCCGGGTCAAAATGGCTTGTTTTTGAAAATTCTCATTTATTAATGGTTGCTGCCATGTTTAGGTTCATCTGATATTATTTACCGTTTTTAATGTCAAAGAAGCGTAAATTTCCTTTCTAAGTGTTATGTATAGTAACCGGTCTCTAATCGTAGCCGGGTCAAAATGGCTTGATTTCTAACCATTAGCTCGGGCTACAAATGGAGAATTTGTGGTATATTTGCTGAAAATTTGCTGCGACAGGGAAACAAGTCTTTTTTTTTTTGACTTTACGAGTGGTGGAAAATGCTGACTGCTGACTAACGACTGCCATTCAGTTTTAAGATTTGGTCTCTCTCTGTCTTCCTCCCCCCCCCCACCTTTTTTTGAAAATTAATTTCCATATTGTGTACATAACCCCCACGAAGCCCTGGCTCATGTGAAGTGTGCTTTTGTTAAATAAAGTTGAAACAACGGATACGGAACTAGCAGGTCTAATAAAGCTAATATGAACTAACATTGATATTACATGGAAATGAGTATTTACTTCACTTAGAAAAGAGATTTATGGGACATTGCTTTTTTTCAAGACCTAATGCGAAACTATACATTTTATGAGAGGGAGGTGAGTTTTTTAAACCTTAAATCCTTTACCTCCGTTTCGTCACGTTTTATTATTAGAAAACCACCTGGTCAATTATAATAACCCTTAGTCAGTAGTGTCACACAAAATCAATATCATAATTATGTTTAATTTACTAGTATTGGGCAGGGCATTCGGCCTATTTGTGCATTATTCGGCACAGGGCCAACTAATTTGGTATTTGGCTGATACGTCAGTTATTTGGTGCCGAATATTCGGTATTGTGGAAGTTTAACTGTTCGGTTGTATATTCGGTATCCTTTATTTCGCAGGTTTAAGTATTATACTGTATTCGGTTGTATGCAGTAGCCTATTATTTGCGCGGTGTATCTTGAGTCCTGCAAGTATTTTCTGAGCGACTACGTCTTCCTGGATGGGGTGACTTTAATCGATGGCCGCCATTGTTTTTCTAACCATCTTGGATATCAACAAGGCACTCTGCTACAAAACGTACAATCGATTATCTGTGTTCGTTCTGCGGAGAATCAAGATAGGCCGCGGACACTATACTTGGTATTCGGCAAATTTCATATTCGGTATAGTAATTAAGGCAGTTGATTAGCCTTTCTCATTGCGTAAAATTGTATGCTGCAGCAGATGCCAGTTCCGTTGACTTTGTCCTGTTCCAAAGAATTACTAGTTACTGAATTCAGCAGACCCCGGCACCTAATTGCATTGTTAAAATGGAATTAAAAGCAGAGCTTGAGTATCAGTGACTTGTTCATTAATGCATCTCGTACTTGCAAAGAAAGAAGTTTTGTTTACTTTAACTCAATTATTCTGCATGTAGAGAGTGGTGCGCTGCGAACCATCGAACTGCAAATAAAAGTGCAAATCATGAGAGAAGGCAATGGAGAGAGTTCTTGGCATCACCTCTTGTTACCAATTAATTATGGTCAGCTACTCGAGACTTGCGCCCATGCCTCGTTTCCTTGGCAACCGATGCAATTCGTTGAAGAGGCTTGTAAACAAGGTTCCTACCCAAACTATCGAATCCTTTGTGCAACTCTTAAAGCACACAGGCCTTTCTTTGCCTTCCAAAGAATTGTTGAAAGACTGAAATGGAAAAGGTTTGCACTCTTCTTCTTCTTCAGACCCATTCATTGATCTTCTCCGATCTTGAGAGGAGTCTGTGGGGGCTCTGTGTCTACGTTTGCATCAAGTGTCCTGTCTTTGTCCGTGTGTCTATTTATCTATGGTCTTTGTGTCTAGGTCTGTGCTGACCGTTCCAGGTGCAGACCTTTTCAGTGGCTTTTGCCTGTATGCAGTATAGAAGCGAAAGTGTGTTGGTATACTGAAGCTGACGTGCCTAAGGGATAAGTTGCTGTGTGCCTGGAATGATGTGATGCTTCGCTCTCTGTTGTTGGTGTTGTTTATTTAGAGCCAGTATTACTCGTTGCATGTAATTTGTGCAGAATGTATATGAGCGACGTTCATGTAGAACAAGGCCTTCGGTGAAGTGCAGGTATCTGTGCCATCCCGCTCCATATCGTATGGTCGTCCGTAAAGATTTAAGCTGTTTATGTTTTTAACCGTGGGCATTTGACCATGGCATTAAATTATCCGGCCTGACCCATAACGGTTTTTTTTGGGGGGGGGGTAGACTATATGGCTGCCACAGAGCGACATTCCCGAGGACGTTCCCATGGAAGCATGTTTTTCGTAGGCCGCAACACCTACTGGCAATTGTGGCAGTTTTTTAAAAGAAAAGTTTTAATTTTATGTAGCTTTGAGTGACAAATTTCTATTAGCTTTAAAACCAGTTTTAAGTGATTTTTAAAGTTACTCAGCCATAGTTAAGTTATTTCTCTGTGTTTGGAATAAACAACATCTTTGTGTATCCAGGATGCGTTTCATGGAAAAGGATCTCAGTTGGCATTCTTTTGGGCTCTAACACACACCCTCGATTGACAGAAAGTGGCGTCAGGACAAATTGTCGAATCATCCGAGTTTTTGTGATTGGTGCCTTAAAAGCACCAATCACACCACACGACAAAGCTAAGGCGTAAATGTAGGATCATGGATGGTTGGTTCATATTGTCATGTATTCTATTTTTCACCCAAGATCCGGCCTGTAAATCTGATCTTGGTCCAACCATCCATGATCCCACATTTACGCCTTAGCTTTGTCTTGTGGTGTGACTGGTGCATTTAGTCTTTGGGCATGCTATTGGCCAACCTGATCACGTGATTCGCTGCGAAACTCGTTGCTGACATGGGATTCATCCCATAACATTATGACATTATGGCCAAGTCAACTAAAGTCCTTAAATGAATCTAGACGTAGACCTATCCTACTGTTTTTCATTTGGCGGTTTTTTTTTGGTTTTTTTTTGAGGGTTGTGTAGTGGAATTGTTATTATAGTAACCTATAATAATAATTCCACTACGCAATAAAAAAAAAACCGCCAAATGAAAAACAGTAGGATAGATCTAGGTCTAGATTCATTCAAGGACTTTAGTTGACTTGGCCAAAATGTCATAATGTTAGGGGATGAATCCCATGTCAGCAACGAGTTTCGCAGCGAATCACGTGATCAGGTTGGCCAATAGCATGCCCAAAGACTAAGTGCACCAATCACACCACACGACAAAGCTAAGGCGTAAACAGTAGGATATATCTAGGTCTAGATTCATTCAAGGACTTTAGTTGGACATTTCCTTTTCCATTTCATTTAAGGGTCTGAGGGCCCAGGTTAATGTTCCTTGGTAACATCAAAGGAAAATGGGGCAAATATAATGTTAGGACATTGTATTTTGTTGCCAAACAAGAATTGCGTCAATGTTACGATATCTTTTTAGACGAGTGGGTATGTCATTCGGATCTTCCAAATTTAGGACGGTGAAAAAACGGCAGAAAGTATATGTATGTCTTAGAATTGATGGTCGTTTTCGAAGTTCCGTATTATGCCTCCCTGTTTTAAACAATGAAGCTAGTGTTGAGTTCTGAAAATTGATGAACTATTATTTTCGCAATAAGGGCTTAAAGGAAGTCGGGTGTTCAAAAAACCAGACCATTACGGTAATCGCTTCTTTAACCTTTCCCCATTGTGGATAGAGAGGTTATCTATCCGAATGCAATTACCTGAAATACAATTTGGAACGTTGTTTCCTTAGGAAGTAGCCCGTCTGTCCACTCTAGATGGCTAGTTGGTTGTTTACTCTTTGGCCATGGCGTGTGGGTTATCTGTCACCGTACCTCTAATGGACTTCCTGTTTGGCAACAACTGCTGTGTCCAATTAGGCAAGTTTGGTCCCTCAGAATGTCCATGCTTTACACCCCTTTTGACCTGGTCTTTTCTGTCTTCCTCAATTATACCCCGGAAGGTTAACACTTTTCAGTTTGGTCCAGGGTAATGGCTGGCAATGGTTACGCAAATGGCTTTTGAGGGGGCTATATATCTTTAGGAGGTGTTAAGGGTTTGAGGGATCTGTGCGACAAATAGTTGAAAGGGTACGGGCGATGCACGTGATGTGGTTCAGCAGATGGGTCTTATTGTCTTTGACTATTGAGGATAGCGAATTTTGTACGATTTTCACTGTAGATCCATGAGTTTTTTCATACTAAATTACAATAACCTGCTACGTTTTTCTTGGATTCTTTTTTCTTTTATCCTTTCTATTTCTTCTTTATCTTTTTTATTTCCTTCTTCTTTTGTTTTATAATTTTTCTCATTTTTCTTTTTTCTTTCTTTCTTTCTTTCTTTCTTTCTTTCTTTCTTTCTTTCTTTCTTTCTCTTCTTCTTTTTCTGTCTTTATCTTTCTGTAACTCTTTATTTCTTTTTCTTATTTTTCTTCTTTCTTTTCTATATTTCTTTCTTTTCTATATTTCTTTCTTTCTCTTTTTTCTTGCTTTTTATTTCCATCATTCTTTCTCTTTCATATTTTCTCTTTCTTAGTTTCCTTCTTTCTTTTTCTTTTATCCTCTTTCTTCTTTTTCCTTCTTTTCTCTTTCTTTTTTTAATTGCTTTTCCTTTCTTTCATATCATTATTTCTGTATTTAACTCTTTCTTTCTTTCTTTTTCTAAATCTATTTCCTTTCTTTTCTATCTTGCTTTCTCTTTTTTCTTGCTTTTTCTGTCATTCTTTCTATATCTTTCTTTCTGTATTTATTTCTTTGTTTTTCTCTTTCTTTTTTTTTGCATTTGTAGCATTCTTTCTCTGTCTTTCGTAATGTCCCGAATAGATCCCCAACCACTATAGGTTAATCTCACAAAACCTTGGCCGGGAGTACTAGTAGGGACTTGATCATTTGACATACTCCCGGCATTGACTAATTGCAGATAACTTTAAAAAAGTCGCTCTAAACTAAAGTGAAATTGTGCAGATAACGATAAAGTTTTAATTTCATTTTTAGCATGAAGCCTTTCACTCCACCTCCACTTTTCAAGGTTGGAAAATTTGACTACATATTATTATTAGCACGAACTTAAGGAATAATTCAACCCATTCAAAATTCGACGTTGTCATTCGTAATAAATTTTCTCAGTGTTGATTGGCTATATTAGTAGTGCAACGTCATCAAAATGGGAGCCCGGTTGTTTTTATTTTTCGTTAGCAACAAGCCGTACCTGTGGTAACATTAAACGATGGATAAAAAAAAGTACATTAAACGCAAAATGAATTTATGTTATTTTCGAACTGCCAATCCAACAACGGGGGAATGCGAAAACAACGTGGCCGAATCGGTTTTATTTCATGCTCTCCTTGGCTCCAGGTGCAGCCAGGTATTTCTTCACTCCAATCCCCCCGATGGGTGTTGTGCAGAAAGGGTTGTAAGTCTGTATACCTTTTATGCGCTTTCTAATATTGATGATGTCATAAATTTATAATAGTAGTGAAGGCCACTGCAGTGTGTACAACACATTCGGACCTTGCATAGCCCATTTGCCGTTTGGACTTGTGCGTCGTAAAATGGTTGCCATTATGGGCTAAGGCTGTTGATAATTTATCCATGCGACATGGCGTGCTACCATTCTACACGTGTGCGCTTCACGTGTGTGTGCCATATTTGAGCTGAACCAATACGCGTCTTTGCAGAGGCACTCGTAAATTCGGGTGGACCAGAATGAGATAGTTTTATTGGGTTTGGTCATTGCTGAAAAGCAGCTAATGGCTTGGCTTTTGCTATTAATGCACTTGTAAAA
>JAHWFP010048475.1:0-13872 GCA_023313725.1 Lithobius niger | reverse complement strand
TATTTAATCTATGGTTTAATCTTTGTCATTAAAATGTAATTAAACGAGATTCGTATTTTTGACAACTAATGTAAAAAAAAATAGTCCCGGGATCATTGCTCCCAGTACCTAGTGCCGAGATCATTGATCTCACCATCAATCCCGAAAAGCATTGTTGTGATCCTGTATACATTGTTCCATTGTTACAAGAGTGCGGAGAAGGAGAAAGCGGTCGAGAAGTTTCATTTTCACTGTTGTGTTTGTTTAGCCGTGTATGGCTTGCAACGATTCGTGTATATTGATTTAGGTTTTTGCTATACTATGGCAAAACCAATGGTAGGTATCAGATACATGCCGGGTCTGGTTGATAAGATTCTGATGCAATATTTTCCCTTTGTGATTTCTGTTGTACTTTATTGTAGTTTTACCAGATATTTACCTGGCATACATAGAAGCCTAAAAATGATTCTTTTTCCCACAGATTCTGTAACTAAAGTATGGAGATTCTTGTTCTGTCAAAAATTTTACAACTTTACTTCAAAGATTCATTACTCAGTTTACCTTCTTCACCTGAGTATCATACAAATCTACTTTGCAACTCGGCCCCAACCCATGGAAGTTTCTTTTTCCCAAGTGGTAAGTTACCAAATTATTGTACAATTACCAAAAACAAACATATATATTACCAGGAAGTAATGATCTCCTGAATTAATAATGTGATGAACTCCTGATATTAATATTAGTTTCTGTTGTTGTTGCGAGAAACAGTTTTTTACAGTTGTTTAGTCCATCCGTCTGTATGCAGAAACAACTCCAGAATGGTTGGGACCAATTTTCATGAAATTTGGTATGTTTAGGCTCGATTTGATGTATGCGTGGACTGACCAATCCCGGGTTCTTCTATGGGTAGTGGGTGTCTTTTTGAGCTTTGCTCATTGCCATCTTTTGCGTATTTCTATTTCTGTTGACAAAATTTCAGTTTTACCAAAATCGTGGAAAAATTACAATTAGAAATCAAAATTTTAAAATGACAGTTTTTGAATTACTGTATTACATTGCCGTATAAGAACTGTAAAATATTTTCTATAAATATTGTACAGTGTGATGAGAATGTGTAAAATTTGGACTGAATATTATGACAGGTTTTGCTGGAGTCATAGTTGTGAGTAAGGTGTAGTTTTAAGCTGGACTCAGTCAGTAGCACATATGCTCATAAGCAAACGACGGTGCAATAAACACTTGGCAATACCATTCCAGCTGATCTATACAAACGTGAAGTTTTAGTCAATTTAATTTTTGTAGTTAAAAGCGTGCCTATATGTTAAGTAGACCAAGCGTAACTTATTTGTGATCTCATTTCGGGCCTACTGATTGAGATCTGTATAATACTAAAGGTAACTGGTTAGTAGTTGTAGTTCAAACAAGATCGAATTACAGGATTAGAATTGGGTACTTCTCCCCTCCTTTTGCCACATTCCACGGAAAAATAGTGTTTGCAACAATTTATAGAGGTGAAACTGCTTGTATCGCATCGCACAGGAAAGCTACATGACGGACAAAGAACATTTGCTGCATTTATATGACAATTAAAAGTATTCCTTAAGGTTGATTTTCCTGTATGGCTCAGTTTTACAACATTAGTTCAAACATGTGCAAATGATGTAAAGGCATTCGTATTCCTATTTTTCCCCTCTTCAGAAACGGGATTCCTACATTCAGTCTAACGTATACGTAAATGTTTCAAAAGTTATTTCACGCAGGATGCACGATAATAGAGAGACACCGCTTTTAACAAAACGGTGTCACAGGAGAGCCAACTTGGAAGCAAGCATGTTGGTAAGCAACACAACCTCACTTAAAAAGACATGCTTGTCTGATATTTTGTGAAAGTGCTTTACGAAACTGTCACCAAGAAAGTTTAGGAGTGACCAGAAAATTGCTTCTTTTTTATGATTCCTTACAGCGAATAGTACGACTAATTGATTTAACCCCTTGAGTTGTATGCGTGTGTCATAGAATTGATTCGAGCTAATGTCCTCTTCGCTTGGAGGACAGTGCTTTATAAATGGCAGTGCTTGGCTGTGCTCGGGTTTCGAAGCAGGGCCGAATTAACCATGAGGCAAATGGGGCAGCTGCCTTGGGCCCCAGGTAGATTAGGCGACCCCCACGACGATTTAAAAATTTCTTAATTTTTTTTTTCAAATGGTGTACTGTGGTTATATCATGTTTATGTCAGACAAGCAAAATTTCCTGTCTTTTCCCATTATTAACAGTTTTCAAGGAGAAATCATATTAAAATCTTCCGAGATAGCTAATGAACGCTTGGTCCTTAGTGCTTTGTCGGGCGGATGACCAGGAGTGGTTAACACTCACTACAAAACTCTTTTTGCTAAGGCTACGCGAAATAGCTACTAGACGATTCCCCTGTATATGGTTCGCTTTGATTCGCCGAAGCAGATGACGTAGGCTGTCTAATTGGACAGCCAATTAAAATTAATCTCTACAAAGCGATTGGCCAGCTATGCATCACACGAAAGTGAAACTAAAGGTGTGGCTTGCTTAATATTGAGCGTAAGTCGATGGGCCTGACGCACGTAGGATGGAGGGAAAGAAATAAGGAGGAGGGAAAGCGATACGCGTGGGCCATTGTTGCTGCGATCATGTTCTCTGCTTTCACTGTTTCGCTCTGAAACTTCAACTTATTGTACTAACTTCCTTCCGCAACAAACAAAAAAGCTGAAGCTGTTTGCTGGTTGAGTGACCACTATCTACGTATGGTGCAAGAGAGTACATGTTTCTCGTCATAACTAGCTTCTAGCTAGCTAGGTTACCGTGCATGAATGAAACCTGTGGGACGACAAAGTAAAAGGAATAGAGCGTGTGATCAGTATGGAGTGGGGAAGGATAACAAACACACGAAAACCAAATATAGTCACACCCCCACGTGCTGGAAGTGATGTCATACGATACATGGTGTGAAGTAATGTTGTTGGACACATGGTCAAAAATAACGTCGTTGTTCACGTCACCGTCAGATACTACCATTATGAATAACATTAATTGATTTGCGTGTAAATTCTTCCAAACGGTACTGTAAATACGTGACGCGACTGATGATGTAATTCAAAACGTTTATGAATGTGTCCATCTCTTCATGCGACCATAGTGACATCCTGAATCCTCAATCACATGACTTGACTCAAGTTGAATTATTCCACATGGAGGCTGCCATTATGAATGACATCATCAACTGATTTGTATGTAAATTGTGCCAAAGTATACTGTAAATTCTACATGATTTGATTGATGACATCACTTCACCACACTCTGTATGTCACTTCCGGCCATGTATCATCATTCAAAATGGTACTCGCGTATGAACGAACCTATGTTGTTTCTGGTTCATCACGTTCGGTTATGCAATCGACGAAGTAATCATGATTAGGAAGTTTACCCCAGGAACTACTTTAATTGATGTTCCGTCACGTGATTGTGTCCACTCTTACAATTTGCATACGTTCGTGAGGAATTAAAATTTACAGTATAACTTTGTAGAATTTTCAGAGCTGAGGACATCACATCTAATTTCACCATTACTTTGTCAAATTAACGTGTGTTTGAATTGCAGGAGCCGAGTATTACCAAGTTCAATTCTGACTGTAGAATTTACAGCGTTGAGGAAGTCCCATGACCAAGTCCAATCCTAACCAAAGTCCATTGCTTTGTTGAATTTATGCGTGCTTGTGTAGTCAAAGCCTTATTTGACCAAGCTCATTTCTGGCTGTAGAATTTAAAAATTTACAGCATAATTTGTAGAATGTGCAATGTTAAGGATGTCATATGACTCAGTTCAGTTCTCACCCTTAAAATTGACAAAGAATTTGCAGTAAAGTGCATAAGATTCATGGGCTGTGCCCTAGATCCAGCTGGGGAAACCTGCAATGCTCCCCAGATCCCTAGCTGGGATTGTAATGGGATTGGAATTCAGCAGCACCCCCTACAGGAAATTTTAGATCCGCCACTAGTTATGACTGCAGAATTTAAGTGTAATTGTGTAGAATTTACAGCATGAGGCCGTTACCCGGGCAAGTCAAATTCTGATCACGTAGTGCCATCAACCCTGTCACGTTGACTTTACAGTTGAAAGACTGCAGAATTTACATTGAAAAAATGCATTTTAGTATTTTTAGTGGTGGGATCCAAAGATTTGAACCTACATTGTGGTAAAAGTGTTCCAACTTAACCAAGCTTGAAGAACAAAATTCCCAACTGAGTTAGGTTTTGTTGTACACATCCAGGGCAGTGAAAAGGTTTACCAGCGAGAAGCTATCACACCTCTGTTGGAAGGTCGGATTGGAGGTAGCGATAAGGTTCACCACAGACAAGCTGGGCCACTATCATTCTAGTCCACTTTTGGATCACTCCTGCTGAGGTCCACTGCCAACATGCTATGCCTAATGGTAAAGAATATCAGAACTCCAACTGCATTCAGGCATGTTTTGATTTCCGGATCATTTCCTTCAAAGTCTTCCATTGATAATCTGTGCCGCTTTTTAAACTGGAACAGAATGTGGAGGCCGCACACGTCATTCTAATACATTTCATCCTTTTTCATGTCTTCCCAAATCAACTTGACAAACAAGGTGTACTAGTAAATTATATGCGAGCTGACTTCGGCTTTCCAGAGTTGAGGAGGTTGTTATAGAATATGGCAATACTGTTAGTGAATACGGAAAAGACACAATAGAGGTGTAAAAAGACTTACAATACTAATCGTAAGAGCCCAACATCTTGGCTTCAGATGGGTGTGTACAATTGTATTGCTAGTCTTTTGAATTAGTAAACTACATAGTAAACCTTCCATCCTTTGGACTACCTTTCTCCCAACACTGCATCGTTCTTGAATATCTGTAAAGATTTTGTCTTCAATCACGAGGTCACCACATCTTTAATCTGTTGTGACTTAATCCAACCGTATAGTATATATCCTTCTAGGTGACTTTTCATCTGTTGCTTGGGTTCAGCAGAGCGCGAGCGATAAACTTCATGAACTTTTCCTTGACCTGATTGCACCCCTCGTACTTAGACAATCAACCAGCCTACCAGGGATACAAACACCTTGGATTTGATATTTACAAAAGAGGACCTTCTAGTCTTGAAGTGGGACCACATTTTGGCAGTAGTGACCAATGTGCCATAAACTACTGTATAAATCTGCCATTGACAGCAACAGGGATTTCTTCGTCGCTGACTCATTTAACATTTGGGAATCCCATTATTAATTATTGAACTGCAGGCCTCTCTCACACTTGTAGACTAGAATAATCTTATCTTTAATGACCAATTGGGAATTGAGGATGCTTGGACCTGTTTTCACCGGATTATTAAAGGCCGTGTTGACCTTAGCCAAATGGTACTTCGTCACCCTACGCAGAGACAAAACCCCGTACCCCGACATATACTTAAACTCGGACAACGTAAACTTAGGTTTTGGAAAGTCTATAAACTTAATCAATGCCTACCATTACTTACAATTGCTCACAATTGTCGTACAATAGGCGTACAATTTGTCACACAAACAATATTCCCAAGCTCTGGAAAATTGGAACAGTAATAAGGAATTGGCTGTGGAGCCCATCCTCCTCTTTCAACTGTATCGCTGTAAGAGCATAGTATTACGAACTTGTCCCCACTTAGAGTGGATAATGATTTTATTGTCAACAAGGAAACCAAGGGGGCAGTTTTTGGCAAAACATTTGTGTCGAATTTCATCTCTGATGATGGTGTGTTGGTGGTATCACACTCCCACATTCCTAAGGCTGACGTTTGTTGTTCTGATGTGGCATTTAGTCAGTCTTCGGTTAAGATTGCTCTTAACAAGTTGAAGCCTAGTAAATCCTGTGGACCTGATAGTGTTTTTGCGTTCCTCTTACAAGCCCCCTCTCCTAAACTTAGCTTTTTCCTTATGTAAGCTATTCTTGCTCTCCTTCGAGCTGGGTATAATGCCAAGCAAGCTAACGTTATCCCCATTTTCAAGAATGGGTGCCCTTCTGACCACAGCAACTACAGACCAACAGCACTGACTTGTGGCCTGCAAGGTTACGGAATTTTTGATTCATAATGTTTTGGTTTGTTTCTTGGGGGGAGCATTCGGTATTTTGCCGGGACCAGTTTGGCATCCTTCCCCAAAGAATGATCTTCTGTCCATCAGCTGCTCTTGGTTCTTGAACGTTAGACATGCACTTTAGACCTTGGGGATCACCTCTGATATCGTATATTTTGGTTTCAAAAGGCTTTCGAATCAATTATCTATTGGAAACTCATTCTTAAACTGGATGGCTGTGGAAGTGAGGGTCAACTTAAGACCTGGCTTGCAGCCTTCTTTCAGGATCGTACTCAGGGTACAAATTGGCGGTTCCTTGGTCCAGGATGTCAGGTCCAGGATGTCATTGCATGGTCCAAATGTTTGCAACTCCCTCTTGCCATCAAGAAGTGTCACACGTCTAATGCGGGCAGGAGGGCTTTTAGCTACCAGTATGACATGGGCCAGATGCTCATGCCGTCATTTTCCGAGGTAAGGGATGTCTGGTTCACAGGTGACCTCATAGTGTTAACACACTGCAACTCAATCTGCACTGCTGCTTATCGTAGATCTGCAATTGTTATGTAGTGTTTTCTGTCCCATAATATTGGGATTTGGCATCGGCATTTAAGGTGTATGTTCAACCCCTTCTTGAATATGCAACCCCCGTCTGGTCTCCTTCCCTGGTGCGCAACATTGACATGATCGAACGGAACAAACGGCCTTAGGGATGTCCCTTACACTGTGTGCTTGGAAAGACTGGGCTTCAAACTTCTCGAGTTACACAGGATTAAATTCAACTTGATCCTTACGCACAAAATCGTTAATCATTTAATCGCTGTTGATAACCCTTTTTCGACTTGGCTCCATCGATTGGTCAGATGCGTGGACATTCTTTTGAGCTTGCTGGCCTAGACTAGACAGTCATCGGTTTATTTTCTCCAAGCGTGTAGTTAGGATTTGGAATTCACTTGATGCTAAAACTGTTAATGCATGCACCATCAATGTATTCTGTCATTTGTTGTATTCCAAACCTCTTGTTAAATTCTTGCAGCATCCCCTGCCGCCTTATGATTGCCAATAGTGCCTTTGTCGTCTTCCGCCCCAGCATGGTATTAGAGGCCCAAAGCCCCTCTGTGTCCTTCCACTCTTCAAATGAGGTTGTGGCATGTAAATTTATTTATTGGCGGAGCGGAGCCTATAACGGACACTGAATTGAAAAATGTTGGTTGGTTGGTTGATTGGTTGCACTTTTGTAGTCTAGGTGGAGCCCAAACTAAAGGGCAGACTGCTATGAAATTTGCCACATTGCTAGATAGCCCCAAAAGTATTGCTGATCTCGAATTTACCGTAAATTCATCATTATAATCCACGAAATCACGATTTTTATAATTTATCGATCTAACACTTGCCATTGTAAATTTAGAATCCTGAATAGTTAAGGAATTCCAGCGAAGCATACACTCAGCACTGTTCTGTTGGTAATCAAGTGAACTTTTAAAAACCGTCAAAATAAAACATTGTTGCTTCCTTATAACTAAAAAGAACATTTTGCCGGCCCCCAGTCAGGCCGGCTAAAAATGGTTTCTTTTTGCCTAAAACATACTTAACCTGATAATTTAGCATTACATTCCTCGAATGTGATGTTCCCCTGGAGGTTTCTTCCGGTGCACGGACACCTGCTTGCATATCCCACTGTGCATGCGCGACGCAGTCCTCCCTTATAAAAGCGAGATCGTGGACGCTTTTGGCATTCATTTTACTCTCAATTGTCAGGTGGTGACTCGAGAGGGGAGGTAGGGCAGGAGTAAGGTTGAGTATATTTTAGGCAAAAAGAAACCATTTTTAGCCGGTCTGGTGCGGACCGGCAAAATGTTCTTGTTTGCCAAAACATATTAAACTGATAATTTAGCATTATCAGAAGACCTCGTCAAAGACAGGTGGCGGGCACCGCCAACAAGTTTTTCTGGAAAGAAATTTTTGCACTTTATTAGAACAGTGTGGAACAGGAATTGGATCTCTTTCGTAGGGATTGGTGGCCCTGAAAAGGGCCGTTGTTTGTGGGTCTTGCTTCCATCTGGGTGGCTTGCTTCCTTCATGGATGGCTTGCTTCTGCTTCGTTCTAAGTGCTTAAGGGGGCTTGACCATGGTTCTGGCTGCGACGATTGGTCCCAGCCGGTGTAGTCCAGATTTTTCCCTCTACATATATCTCAGGTAGTGGGAGGCGAAGGTTGATTGATGGCGCCAGGATGCTGTTGCCAGGATTTCTTCGATTGGAGTGGCGTTATGGTGGGCCCATGATGTGGAGATTGCTGTAACCTCATGAGCCGTCACCCTTATGCTCTTACTTATGTTTTGTTTGTCGTAAGCTGCCTCAATTGTTTTTCTTATCCAATGTGATACCATAGCAGCTGAAGTTTCGCAGTTTTGGGGATCAACAGGGAGAAATAGTTGGTTTCTGCCTCTACGAATGTCTTCATGTTGTGTTCGGGCTAGGTAGAAGCGTAGTGCTCTGACTGGGCAGAGAAGACGTTCAAGTTCATCGCCTACAATGTTGGAAAGGGCTGGAAACGTGATTGGTTTCGATGGTTCAGATGGTTTCTGTGTTTTTGCTCTGAAGGATGCTCTTGGGTGTAGCGTGACAGAGGAGAAGTTTGGGCCGAAAATGCAGAAGGCAGTGTCTGCAGAGAGGACTTGGATTTAGGAACATCTTAGGCTGGCTGCCAAGGTTACGAAGAAGACAGTTTTGCGGGTCATGAGATGTAGAGTAATGCTGAGATGTGATCGTTGTCAAGAAGTTTGGTCCTGTTGGCGGCTTTGAAAACCGAGTTTAGGGCGAAGCGATAGACGAGGATTGTTGACCCTTTTCGTTTGTCGATGTTGAACAAGTCTGTGAAGAATTTCAGGAGGTCGGGTAAAAGAGAGGGGGGGTCGATTGGATTTGTATGTTTTGTGATACACCAATGAATCCACTTGGAGCAGTACATGCGGTTGGTGGAGTCTCTGGTTGCCTTTGAGGCAATGCGTTCTGCTTCTTCATGATGAATTCCAGCCTTTTTGAGGAGTTTGATGATAGTAGCCACCCGTGTAAGTTGAGGTTTGCAAGGTTTGGGTGTAGTTTTGACCCTTTCTGTTGTGATAGAAGATCTGGTTGAAGGGGTAGACTTCTTGGAGTGTCGACTACTAGGTCTGGGAGCAGTGGAAACCACGCTGCTGATGGCCAGAGGGGGGCTATTAGGAGGAACAAGCTCTGGCTTTCTTCTATTTTCCGGAGGACCTGTGAAAGTAGTTTAAATGGGGGGCAGGGGGAAGAGATAAGCGTAGAGGTTGTGCCATGGGAATGTTAGGGCGTCTGCTGCTACTGCTGTTTCGTCTGGGATCGGACTGATGTAGTGGGGAAGTCTGGCATTGTGCTTCGTGGCAAATAGTTCCAGCATCAGAGTGCCCCAGATGTTGAAGAGAGATTCGCAGATGGATTTCTTGAGGCACCCCCTGTTGGCGGTTTCTGTCGTAACAGAGAACCGGCAATCACATTTCTGTTGCCTGGGTTATGGAGTGGTAAAAGAGTGATGTTGTTTGGTAAGCACAGGTTGAAGATTTCTGAGGTTAGTCTGTGTAGAGATATTGATTTTGTTCCACCTTCCTTCCTGATGTAAGCCAGGGCTGTCGTGTTGTCGGCTTGGATTTGGGCCACTTTGTGTTGGATTTGGGGAAGGAAGTGTTGAAGGGCAACAAGGATTGCACGAATCTCGATGACGTTGATGTGATCTTTGCATGGTGTTGGCCTAGTTGCCTGGTACCCTAGTCCGCCTAGTAGTCCTGGTTGCCTAGGTGTGAGCCCGTCAATTTTTGATGCATCTGTAAAGATGAGGAGATCGGGTGGGGGTTCGTGGAGCGGTCGTGACTTTGTCAGGTTTGTGATGTCGGACCACCACAGCAGGGTTTCGAAGGGAAAATCGTTGCGGAATAGGTTTGGATTGTCGGATTGGTGTTGATTGATGGACCCGTTGTCTCTTCGGTGGTGATGAAAGGGCATTACCACCCATCGGCCGTAAGGGACCAGGTTCGCCATTGCATCCATCTTTCTGATGAGGGAATTCAGTTCTCGGGCGGAAAAGCTTGTTTGTTGCCGAAAGAGACAGATGTGTTAAAGGAGGTCTTCTATTCGCTCTGGTGAGGGGGATATTCTTGCCGTTCCTAGGCCGAATGAAGCTGTGAGAAGTGTAAATGTTTGGGCTGGAGTGAGACGTGACTTTGCGTGGTTCACACCGAAACCCAGGTGGTTTAGTAGGGAGATTGTTTTGTCCCTGTTGAGTTCCAGAGCGTGGGGGTCCGGATTGTTAAGAGCCCAGTCATCTAGATAAGCGCTGGCTTGGATTTGGTGTTGATGAAGGTTTGCCAGACTGTTTTAAGACCATTGTAAAAATTCTTGGGGCTGCGTTCAGTCCGAAGGGAAGACAGCGAAATTCGTAGACCTTTCGGTCGTAGGTGAAACGAAATAGGTGGGTGATCGCCGGATGAAGAGGGACATGGAGATAGGCGTCTTCCAGGTCGATCAAAACGGTCCAGTCATTTTGTTTGAACGAGAGGTGGGATGGACTCGAGAGTTTCCATTTTGAAGTGTTCGTTGTGAATGTATTTGTTGAGCGGTTTCATGTTGAAAATCAGACGGGAGCCTCCTGACTTCTTTGGTCGGGTGAAAATGGAGCTGTAAAAGCCTGGGCCTTGGTTGTGGCATTCCTTGATTGCGGCTTTCCGCAGGATTTCTGAGACTTCGAACGAAAGAGATTATGTGGTACTCGGTGGCGAGAACTTCCATGGGGGGGGGGGGGGGGGGGACAGTGGTGGATGTTGTAGGAGTGACGGCCGGAAGCCATGTTTTATGATTGAAAGAATTTCCAAGTTGTAAGTTAGTTTCTGCCAGGTCGGGAAGAAGTGGCGGAGTCTTGCGCCGACTGGAAGGCAGCAAAGGCGGGAGGTGTCATTGCTGGTTCTTGCGACAGTTACTCCTGCTCCCTGGTGACGAGAGGCAACTTCAGCGGTCGGGAGCGAGCAGGGTCGGTCCGAAAGGGCTATTGGTTTCTCGGCTGAAAGGAAGAATTGTCGAATAGGAGGCGTTGAGGCCGTGGGGGATGGGGATTCGATTGCTTGTTCTTCTGAAAGGAGCGGTTGAGTTTTTGTGGTTTTGGCTTTCTTGAGATGTCCAAGCGTGGGGCCAGAGTTGGGATAAGCCCACGAAAAAGAGTGTCCGACTCATCGATGGGTTGATTGCGGAGACGGTGTCATGTGGAAACGTTCAGGTTGTTGGTGGATGACAGGGCTATTTCATGAAGGAGTAGAGTATTGTTAAACAGCGCTGTGGTTGACCAATTTAAAGAATGGCAGGTTGCAAAGCTAGCCTTCTGGAAAAGTTGTGAAATTAGGGACGACATGTTATGAATTTCTTCAGGGCTTGCATCCGCAGCGAGCTTTTCACACAAGACGTTGACGGCAGTATTGAGGACATCTGCTTGAGAGGCCGCGTGTAAGCTGAGACGTAGTCATTTGTCGTTTTCGTAAAGGACGAAGGTCGGGATGTCAGCCTTCTTGGGAATAAAGAGAGCAGTTCCAAAGTCCATTTTGATTTCACTGCATATGAATTTGCATTCTGTGTATGTGTCAAAGTTGCGTGGGTTCGTGCCGCCATCCCCAAACGATTGGAAAAAGCTGTTCTCGCGGCCAGGTCGTGGGGCAGGCGACTCCTTGTTGAGGATGAGGGGGTCACCTTTGCCGAGGAGAGAGCCCTCGTTTCGGAGGAGGCACGTCAGTAAGGTCGTAGACTGTCTGAGAAGGTTGCGTGGTTTGGAGTCCTTGTCCCGTAGGGCGAAGCCGAATCCAGTTTTGAGGCCCCGATTGATGACGGGAGCGTCCGTAGACTGCGAGGGTCTGAATAAAAAGCAGTCCGGTACTGTCTCTTGTACAGTTTTGAGAAGGGCACCGAGCGACATAGTCGTGTCATCATCCGGGAAATGAATTCTCCTTTCGGCCGGCGGAGGAGGGGCGGCATTTGACGTCGGGCGGGCTGACAGAAGTGTCGTGCCCGGTGGAGGAGAAGAGACACGTTTGTGTCCCTTGTGGCTGGATGTCGAAGCGACCCAATCTTGAGTGCGGGCTTTGTGGACGGAGGATGTACATGACGGTGGAGGCATCGGGTTGTCGTGTAGCTTACGGACGGTGTCATGGACAATGTCCCGGACCTCACTGCGGGTGACACTTTGGTCTTTGCGGGAAAAGTTGGACGACAGGTCCAAAGAAGAGTTGCAGGCAGGAGAGCGGGACACAACTGTAGCGTGACGCAGAATTCGTTTAGCTTCACGGTAGTTTTCTTTGGCAAGTTGTACGTCATTCTAGAGGGACGACAGATCCAATGGTGCGGCAGGTGGCGTGCATTGTCCAGCATGGAGTGGTGAGTCAGAAGAGACGTTTCCACGAACGAAGGGAGTGTCGTTCGGGCGGGTGGACCGACGGCAGCTAGATCGAGGGCGGAAGCCCAGCAGTTTCCGAGGGCAAAATGAGTAAGAGCGTGAGGGAGAGCGGCCAATGAAGCGGGAGCTTCGGGGCGGCGGCCATCTTCGGCGACGAATCCAAATTCCGTACGACAGGCGGGGAACCACGAAGTGAGGTTGCTTGAAGACACCTCTGGAGGAAAATGAATGCCGAAAGCGTCCACGCTCTCGCTTTTATAAGGGAGGACTGCGTCGCGCATGCGCAGTGGGATATACAAGCAGGCGTCCGTGCACCTGAAGAAACCTCCAGGGGAACATCACATTTGAGGAATGTAATGCTAAATTATCAGGTTAATATGTTTTGGCAAACAAGAAATCTTTTTTGATGAAACTCAATGAAATAATAACATTTCATTATCGCATTTTTACTATTAGAGAAAGGGAGGCAAATAGCAAACATAAAAGGATTTGTTAACGACTTAGCTTCGTTTCATGTGAAAAACAATGCTTGGAGGAATTCATCCAACATGGCGATCAAACCAGGTGTTTACACTATCAACAGGAATCCCAAATGTACAGCCTAAAATCGCCACAGCATCAGGAAACTGTTTATACAGAACTAAAGCATACAGCATACGATGTGTCTATACCGCAACACGGAACAATTTGATGGCTTCGTATAATAATTTCAAGATTCCTGGGTTGCTATGGAAACAGCGGATTTTAAACCTATCCACAGGTCCGTGGCAACCTTTGAGCGACGCTATTCACGAATCAACTCTCAATCCAGCGTTGCAAGAAAGATAGGCTTAACCTCGAACGCAACAGGCCTAATAATCTTCTACTGTTAACGCTAAGAATTAGGCCTAAAGGTTCTGAACGCTTTAGAATTATTTAAATGCTATCTACACACCTAACCTAACATCATTTGACCTAAAATTGTGACAATTCCAACTTTAAAAAAATTAGCGTTCGCAAATGGAGTACTATGTGCCAGAGGTGTGCACTTCAACATTGCAGTAGGAGGCTGCAGTGTTGCGCGGATCTATTGAATCTTTTGGTTATTGTAAGGTACCCTCTTTACTGATGATTGTAAGGTACCCTCTTTACTGATGATTGTTTGGCTTTAGTTAAATGCTTTATTATTAATATTATACCCCTAGGAAAGATACTCTGCAATAAGTATAAACAATGCAAGCATTATTGGTGGTGGCATGCTCTTTGCTAGCTTAATAATAATAATATAATAATAATAATCAGTTTACCCCCAAGTGGGGGGAGGACACAGAAGGGCATGCCTCTTACACTGGCCCTAAGAGTTAGTAA
>JAHWFP010048469.1:5826-33773 GCA_023313725.1 Lithobius niger | reverse complement strand
AAACCAGCAGCAGTTTCCCTCACGGCAGACCGAAACCAGCAGCAGTTTCCCTCACGGCAGAGTGAAACCAGCAGCAGTTTCCCTCAAGGCAAAGCAAAACCAGCAGCAGTTTGCATTGCACCCTAGGGAAACCAACTGCAGTTGTCTTTGCAGTACAGGAAAGCCATGCAACAGTTTCTTTTGTGACGTAGGGAAACCAGCACGTTTCATTGAAAATGCAGGGAAGCCAGCTTCAGTTTCCGTTGCTATGTACGGAAGCCAGCAGCAGTTTCCCTTGCAGCAAAGAGAAACCAGTAGGCTTGCCTTGCGAATTAGGAAAACTAGCAGTTGTTTTCCTTGTGTTAGGGAACACAGCAGCAGTTTTCCTTGCGACATAAGGAAACCATCAGCAGTTTCCCTTGACATAGAGAAACCAGTAGCTATGTCCCTTGTGACGTAGGCAACCTGCAGTAGTTTCCCCTGCTACGTAAGGAACCAACAGGAATTTCTGTACGCCGTTAGGGTAGATTTCAACAGTTGCCTTACCACTAGCAATAGTTCTCATTGCCTATCCTGCCGTTCTCCCTTTCATATACTAATTTTAAAAATTGTGTAATCATTGATAAAATGATAAAAAAATAGAGCTTGTAATGAAAATACAACGTCATAAAACACAAATTCAAGATCAAAAGGGCTGTTGCGCTAAGTAGCAGATATCCGTGAGCCGTTGTCGATTTAACGGTTATAATTGCTCGCGAGCGAGAAACGGCTAGTCCACTATCGAGGGGGTGGAGGGAAACACGAGTGGGCGAAGCCCACGAGTGTCTCCCTCCAGCCCCGAGATAGTGGACTAGCCGTTCGAGCTCAAGAGCAATTATAACCGTTAAATCGACAACGGCCCACGGATATGTATTTTAATGCTAAGGTGTGACGTCGAGCCAACATATCTACTTATTTGAGATTTAAAAAAATTTATTTGAAAATTTTATTTGTGAAACATGACGTAAATTCCTGAACTCAAACTTCCGGTTTAAACTTCCTGTCTGCGAAAGTCTCTCGTACGCGAGGACGTCCCTATATCCAGTCCCAGTCACCGACGTTTGTGTTTAAGGTAAAACCGTATTTTTTCTACTTTATTAGTTTAAATAAGATATAGCGTATAAAATGCGCTATTAGCTCGAGTCTCGTAGGTTTTTAGGTATGTTTTAGAAGGTGTCAGTAGGCTAGTTTTCGTACCGTCGGAACGAAAGGTTGTCGGATTCGGCTTGGACCATTCAAGTGGATGGGGGTGGGAGGGGGCTAGCATCGTACGCAAGGTTTTTTTTTTTTTTTTGTTTTAGTGCGGAAAATGTCGCCAGGTTATAAATGTGCTGTTCGCTTGAGTATCGTATGTTTTTAGGTGTATTTAGGTGTGTTTACAAGTGCCGGTAGCCTAGTTTTAGTACTGTCGGAGCGAAAGTTTGGCAGATTGGGCCATTCTTCCATGGGTGGGGTCCTAGCGTAGTAGCCTACGCGAGGTTTTTTTTTTCGTGTTAGTACGATAAATGTCGCAGCTTGCAAATGTGCTTATTTATGTTGGTTGAATTTGTGTTGTGTACGGTAGTTTTGCAAAGTATGTCACATGGTAGAGCAGTGGTTGTGTGGAGCGCGGAAAAAGTGTTAGATTATCAAAAAAAGTGTGGGTTATCAAAATTAACCACGGTCACGTGTGTGGTTTTTCAGATTAACCGCATATAACGGCTACACTTTTAGCATTGGGATGTGTTGGCGTGACGTCACCACCGTGCATTAATTTCTAATAACTGCTGCTATCTACTACCAAATTAAAAGAAGGAAAAGCACATCAATTGTAACAAAAGAAAACCTAAAAAAAGTGGAAACTAAAATGCAGATCAGCACCTTAATGTTTCGACTCCCAGAACAAGTCGTTATAATAATAATAACAATAGAATAGAATAGTGCACACGCAGGTCAGTCCAGCGTAAACGTTGTAAGGTGTATACATGTTATATAGTGGGTGACTGCCAGTAAGTTATACAGCTTTTTGAAGGACCAAGCGGCAGATGTTCAGTGAAAAGAACCACCATCGTATCAGTTATTATTTGCCGCAGGAGGGAGGAAACCGGAGTACCCGGAGGAAACCGTCGTGCAACGGGCGGGAAACAACCAGAGAAAAATCTGTACACATACAATTCCCATCTTACAAACCCGGGATCGAACCCGGCTGGGTTTCTAAGAAGCCAGAGATGAACAGCCGGGACCAAGACGCCTGTCTAATCTGACGCCCCAGTGCTCGCGGCCGTTTACGCAGCGACTCGCCTTTGCATTCTCGCAGCTAGAACTCACTCGCGATGGCAAAGGTGACATTTCCATGGTAACAACGCTAAATGGATTAGCTAAACCCGACATCGTTTGAGTAAATACTTGCAGTCTTATAATTCGTGTCAATGATATAAAGAATTCCTCATGACGAAACAATTTTCCCAATCACTTCTGAACTCAAGTTACTTGCTGTTTTCGTTGCGAGGCGGAAGACATAAAACAGCCGCCATGTTGGAATTTGAGGTGATTTCTAGCTTCTAGCTGCAAGAATGCAAAAGCGAGTGGTTGCGTAAACGTGCCCTAACAATGAATGCATGAAACCGGTGTATTGAAAGTTAAAAACTGAAGTAAGAAGTAAAACTATAGCTATTTGCAGTTTAAAAAAATATATATATAATAATAATAGAAAGACATGGAGCCAGCCAGCAATACGGCGTGGCAGGACATTTAGAATGTAAAATACGAAATTTGGAATTTTTCCGGAAGGATTTTGAGCCACTGATACTGTACCGAAGAGGCAGAGGGGGGACGCTAAAAGTAGATTTTAAAGTGGGCGTTTGAGAAAAACATGCACGTTTTTGCGCGTGAGTAGCATTCTACGGAAGCAACTTTCCGTGGGCATGCAAACCGTTATAACGCAAATAAAATAAAATAAATAAAATAAAATAAAAAAAAAAGCTAAAAAAAAAACGGCATTTCATTTCTGAAAAGCCGTAAACGGATAACGGAGAAGCAACATGGCCAAACGCAAAATTATTACGGTGGGGTCGTTGGCTGAAGGTGCTGACCCATGCTCCACACGACCCACGGAAAATTGTAATCCATATGACCCACAGATCAAATGCATGAGTCGTTCCCACCTCTGGTGATATGTGCCACTTTTCAATTCATATTTTCAAAGCACTCTTGGGTGGCTACCTTGTAGGTAGAATGCTTCCAGGATAGAAAAGGGGGGGGGGGGGTGTTTAACATTAGCTCAGCGCTAACTATGCCATGTCTGTTGTGTGCGCGGTGTATCTTGAGTCCTGCAAGTATTTTGTGATCGGCTACGTCTTCCTGGATGGGGTGGCTTTAATCGATGGCCGCCATTGTTTTTGTAACCATCTTGGATATCAAAAAGGCACTCTGCTACTGAAAATGTACAATCTATTATCTGTGTTCGTTCTGTGGAGAACTCAAGATAGGCCGTGGACACTACAATCAGGTGCTATTTCGACTCGTTTTGCTAGTGCTAAAACATGCGAAACAATACTGGACATTCCTTCGATCACAGCTTCACTGCTTCACAGGAAACACTCTCTGTTCCCCGGAAATATGGGACGGCTGTCCGTTTAAGGACAACAATGACCACTTTCCTAAACTGACTGGACCGCTCAGTGAGTGCTCTCACCACAGCTCAATTAATTTCCGATCACTCACGTAATGTCACTGTGCGGAAGTGTAGGACTCAACGGCTTTTCAAGCAGTTTTTTTTCTTTTCTTTTTAACTGTATCCACCGATTAAACATGGCGGACCTGTAGTTTTTCTTCGCTAAGGTTACTTGTGTTAACAAAGCGTCCCTACTCAGCTAAAAGAAATCAGTTTAACTTACAACTGATTAGTAACACTTGACAAGGCACGTATTTTGAATTATCAAGTCATTAAAATATATCGTTTGTGACAGGCGAAACGGCCCGAAGGGGGTCAAATTAAAACGGCTGAGAAATTGGGTAAAACCAAGTCAGGAGAAGCTGAGAGAAACCCACAAGTGTGGAATTGATGGGCATGCTCAAGTGGTAGCGAGGATCAATTCGAGGGTCTGGTTCGAAACCCCGACAGTCGACATCCGGACACTAAAAATCCCGGCGGTTTAAAATACCGACGGTTCAAAATACAGACGGTTAAAAACCCCGACAGGTGAAAATCCCGACAGCTAAGATCACGACAGTTATATTCCCGGCAGGGTTAAAATCCTGACGACTCAAAAAAATACAAAATAACGCTTTATCAAGCCTACGCAAAACTGACCTGTATGCGTTTATTGTATTGTAAACATGTAAGTAAGTAAGTAAGTAAGTAAGTAAAGATATTTATTTCCATAAGAGGAAAATGGAAAACAGGAAGGGACTGTTAGGTTCCGCTAACACCTGTCCAGCATTAAAAGAATAATATTCATACATTAGATAAAAGAGAAATAAGATACATACAACCAATTATATGACTAAAATAGGAGCAATTGTAATATACATAAAGACATTTAAAAAAATATTAAAAGCAAAAACATATTAAAAATATTTAAAAATATTAAAAACAAAGCATATTAAAAGCATTTTGAAAATATAAAAAAGAAAAAGTATTAAAAACATTTAAAAATATTAAAAACAAAAACATATTAAAAACATTTAAAAATATTAAAAACAAAAACATATTAAAAAATTTTAAAAATCTTGCAAGATCGGGCGTTTTAAGAAGTTGTCTAAAAATACGTAAGTTCGCAGAATCCACCACCTCCGATGATAAGCTGTTCCAGGGGTGCACCACACGATTGGAGAAAAAATATTTTCTACAGTCTCTTTTTATAGGCGCAACCATCAGTTTAAGTGTAGTGTTAATAACGGATTAGATAAAAATATCCACTCGATAAAACCGTCCAGTATTATCTTATTTTTTTTTATTTGTGTAAAACCGTTGACTGAAAATCCCAACAAGAAGCTAAAAATATGCATTTGCTAAAAAAAAAAACACATCAAATGACACGTAAAAAAGATTAAAGAGCAATGTTGTGACCCAGTCCGCGGAGGAACTGTAGGGTTGTTCGATTAAGCTTGTCACAGTGTACAGTTGCATGCATTTTTCACGCTGTATAGCGGATCTTAGCGGTGGAAGACGGCCGACCTCGTTTTACGTCTTTTTGTATGCTGTTACACGTAATTTCTCGTCACTCAGAATAACTAACTGATTAGGTGGGGCTGAACGTTGCAGAACGGTGAAAAATATTCTGCTTCACTGCTGATGTTTCTTCCCTATCACCAATGATCTAGCTCCAATGCACTAATTACAGGCAAATACGGCAATATCGGTATTTTTTGCACCAACGCTTTTTTAAAAGAACAAAAACCCATATTATTATTCGAGATTAAAAGTTGGATTTTTAGTTATTGGGATTCCGACTGTCAGGAATTAAACCCGTCGGGATTTAGACTGTCGCGATTTAGACAAGACTCCCAATTCAAGGGTCTGTAATTTATATTCACCCCAAACCAAAACTGGTATAAGAGAAACCACCAAGTTTCCAAAAAGAGTCGGCCTTTGGAATCTTCGCGGTAGCAAGAGTCGGTAGCAATCTTCAAGTTTTCATTTAACGTCCAAAGTATTATTCGGAGCGATTAACTTCGTTAATAGGATTAAACTTGGCAGCCTTTCCCTGGTTGAATGATATCACTACTTTCAAAGGCCGACTCTTTTTGGAAACTTGGCGGCTTCTCTTATACCAGTTTTGGTTTTGGGTGGATTTAGACCGGACCCCCAATTCAAGGGTCTGTAATTTATATGGTTATTACCAACCAACCGTTGAATTGCTTCCCAATGCATACTTTGAGGTCCTTCTGCCTCCACTGACTTGGTTTTGCCCAATTTCTCGTTTTAATTTGACGATGTTTGATAATTTAAATCATTTTTATCATATTTCATTTTATTTGTTTATATTGTTTACTCTTGATAACGAGTTGGATTTAACTGGAAACGTCGAGTTTATACTGTACGCCTGCGCACGTTTTGGCTTTTAAAAAACGTATACAGTTACAACTTACAACTCAGTAGTAGAAAACACTTCTACAGCCATTGATGATGCAAATTATCTCGGCAGACTTGAATCCTTACGATCTGAGTGTTCGAATTCGAATGACGGGCTATGCATGAAGCAGAGGTGAGCGTATCAGACTGTCTATCCACCTTGCAGGTAATCAACCACAAAGCGTCAGCAGTGGAGAGGGATGTCCTTTAATGCCGTTGAATCCAAGCTATGTGCCCCGGGCTTTTAAGATTCAGGAAGTGATCATCCTTTTTCTTTCAACATCCTCCAGCTTTCGTGATGACCTTGAAATTTAAACGGCGCCATTCATTCAATTTCGTGGCTATTAAATCTATTGAGTCATTGGTCCAATGATTGTAACTAGTAAACAAAAAAACAAACGGGGGGGGGGCCCCCTGTGCAAGGAGCTTGACTTCGTGATGTGCAATTTGTACAGTGTAAATACCGTAGCTGTAATTAGCACTGAAAGAAGAGAGCCCGCAACACAATACTGGACGCAACGGACCTGGGAATTGTCTGCCCTTAGTGCGTGTAATTTCTTGGCTGATCTGAGAAAGTTCTTTTCATAGGATGTTTTATTGACGTGTGGCTTTTTACTTTTGCACTGTTTAAAGGCATGCTAAACACTAATTTCACACCGAAGGGGAAAAACAGGATTTTGTATAGTTGCGACTAATGGAGAGGTTAGTACGTAGACGAACGCGTCGCGGTACGTTAAACCTTAACCAGTGAAAAGAGAACCTCGGGCAGTAAATAGTTTCCGCATCAGCAAATTTTGTTAATACTTCATTTAATACATAGTACGTATACTACCCCCGGCGATGCTGGTTCCCTCATGCGTGAACGAAATACTTTACTGAACATCAACAAATGAAAACGGACCCCGACAGACCTCCCTGGGGGCCCCCCTATTTCCCCACTGTGTGGTCTGAATTCCCCCATCCTTTGCTCCCCCTTCCTAGGAACTTCTGGTGTTTTGTGTTCTTAGGGAAATAAACAACGTTTGAATGGAAGGCGCACTCGTATTCTGAGTGCGGCTGAATTTTCGGTTTCTCCGTATTGTTACCAAGCGCACTAAAACTGCAACAACGATCGTGCGTGCAGTGATTGTTACACAACCAACTGTGATATTCTTCCACTCGGCTCTCGCAGCCAGCATCATTGAAGCAGTATTTCGTTTGTTACTGATTGTGACAGGGCACATCCGTTCACATTGAGGGCCGCTCGCCCTTTTCTTTTGCTACCGTGCCAAGAATGAACCCGTTCGTCCTCTTTCATTGCTACCGCCTTTAGTTAATTTGAGCCGTTTTTATTGGCTGTTTCTTCATTTTTTAGTGAATTTGAGTATTCAATTCGCATTGGCTTTCATTATGATGACTTTGCTTTGGTGTGTGCTTTGCTTTGGTTTATTTTTGTTCCTTTGCTGTTTTGACTTCGAATCAGTTAAACCTTACCTTAAGCATCAAACGAGTTCGTTTTTGTTTACTAATAAGGCAAAGTCTCATAGCAAAAAACAACGACAACCCCTAACTAAAACCCCCGAAGCAGCAATGAAAAGGGCGAACGTGTCAATTCTTTGGCCAGAAGTTGAAACTAGTACATTGTTGTGTTGAAAACTTGAAATTGACCCATTGTTGACTCGACTAGCAATTTGCTCTGCGCGGTCATCTCAGCGGCAAGTCTTAAATGACGTCACGCACGAAGGACACTTTATCTTTCACACGGTATGGATCGCTCAAGCTAAAGTGATAAACTGGGAGTGCGGTGGAGCCAGAACGGGAAAAGCCCGTGTGTGGGGCAGTGCGTCTGTTAGCCATGCTCTTTACACAATAAAGAGATTGGGGGTGGGGGGGGGGGCGAGGTCAATGCGTCTCTTTCATTACGCAATATGCTTACGCATTAACTGCACCTACAAGGTAGTACGTTTTTTGTTGGAGAGGATGGGTGTAAAGAAGAAGGGGAGAGGGGAGGTTGAGGATGGGAGAGAAAGGGAGTAGTCCAAGAAGCAAAACTGCCTGTCGCATTCAACGTTTAGGCCACTCCTATCGAGAACAGGGGAAACAACCACGGGCGAACAGCAACCCCGGGCGAAGCCGGGTACAACCGCTAGAAGATATACTTGTTAAAAACAACGTTTGAAGCAATTTTTGATCGAGAGACCGAGTTCGAATGCTTGATTGAAATTGGATTGTATGTGTCTGTCTGACTGTGTGTTGTCTGGTTGGGAATGGATCCTTCACAGTTTTGTTTTGATTTGCTTGAAATTTCGTGAAGAGGGTGCTTTGGTGGAGGGAAGAAACGACTTCGAAGATAAAACCTCAAATGTTTTAGGGGTGGGGTGGGGCCAGAATTCAAGGTAAAGTGCTGGGCAGACATCGCAGAAAGTCGAGTATGAAAGGGCTTCCTTGTAGAGAACTGGGCAAAAATCATATAGATTTCTATACAGAAATCATATACGAGGAGTAGCAAAGTACTGTATTGCAGATCAGACCATATAGGTTCCTGAGTCAACCAGGTTTTTCTTTCATGCAATTCTATTTTCAGTGAATTGTATGGTTAACAAGCATTATAGTATATTTCCACTGCGGATTTTCTAGTGTGACAGCTGTCCACAACGTTACCCTTCGTAGTTGCATTTATTCCACACTTAACTTTCAAAATTGTTGTAAGAATAATATAGTGTATAATATAAGCTACACATTCTCCTAATTTCGGGGCTACATTTTTCTTCATCCTTCTAGTCCGGTCGTCTCCTTTCCGTTCATCCTATTGATACATACACCAGTTTTTAAGATTTCATATTCAAGACTTCAGGACTGGTATTTGATTTTTGTATTTAACGATATTTCCAGGATTTCAAGGAGTCGCACGAACCCTGAATTAGTTAACCTGTAGTTCTTCTGTACTAAGCACACTAAAAGTATGGTTTTGATGATTTTTCAGCGATGTCCTTTGTCCAAGTAGAATGAACCAATCAGACTTATTGTGTTCTAAAGTAAAAACTGTAAAAACATGTGAATGCAGCAGTAAGGTTTCACGTGGACTAAACAGTACAGGAACACTGCGGTATGTGAAAACTTGCAGGAAAGTTTATTTGTGTTACTTTGCTGTTTTGACTTCGGGTCAGTTCAACCTTACCTTAAACATCAAACGAGCTCGTTTTTGTTTTCTAATAGTATATTTCCACTGCGGAGTTTCTAGTGTGACAGTTGTCCAGAACGTTACCCTTCAAATGTTGCGTTTATTCCAGCACTAAAGACGGCGTGTACGCGGCAAGCCATGATGGTAATGGCGGTGATGTCAGATCCGTTTGATGGCGCCATCTACGCAAGAGGATTTCCCCTGGAATGTCAAATGAAGGGCAACAGCTCACGGGAAGTTAGGCTGGTACTGGATGTCAGTGCCTGTGGCATCAAAGTCCTCGAAAAAGAGGTAAGAATGGAATTAAACGAAATATTTATTCGAAGTCATTGAATTAAACAACAACGAAATAGAGATGTCAGCAATGATTTAGAGATAGCTACACGATACTACACGATGTCAATATCTCTAAATGATTCAGTGATATCTCTAACAGATTGCAGATATCTCCAAATATTTTTATGTATCACTAAGTATTTACGACACTATTAAATGTTAAGACAGCATCTCGACACCATTTTGTGAATTCTTTAAACCATTTGGTGAGGTCGCTCCATTGGTTACATGTAGAGATAAATTGGTTACATCTAAATCATTTGTCGTACTGAATTGGTGATATTTAGAGATGTCTCTAAATCATTTTGGAGATACATCTAAATAACATGGAGATATCTCTAAGTGGTTCAGATGTATCTCCAAATCATTTAGAGGTATCACCACATTATTTAGCGATATCTTCAAATCATTCATACACATACCTCCAAATGATTTATAGATATGTAAAAATTATTTGCCTGAAGAGATACCCCTGAATGATTTGGATATATCGCTAAATCTATTCAAGATATCTCTAAATCATTGTTGGTATAATCTCAAATTCCTTGTTTTTAAGTAAAATGTCTTTAGTTACGAAAATCTTATAAAAATCATAAGATGTTATTTGAGTCAAAGTAAAGAAAACTTGAAGCTTGTTACTGCAGTAGGGATGCCCATTGTAGCTTATTGTAATTCTATAATAGCTATTATAAGCGATTAATGCTCTTATAGCTAGGGCCAGTCATAGTTTTCCTTGTGAAGTAATGAAGTCACAAATTAATTAATTGACTGTTAAAGAATAGTGCGGTTTACTGCAACGCTTTATTGCTTTCGATATTTACTATCATTCGTTCTGTTAAGGTTTGTTCCCAGTGAAAACTCACCATTTCAAATGCGCAGTGAATGTGCCGTGTCTCCTTCTCAGTGGCATTAAGCCTAACGCATAAAACGTTAGTGAGACCGGACCACAGAGAACACTGTCTTTCGACCAATTCTAGATTAAGATCGTTTACCATTAACTTACTTGCAATTGGAGTTTCTGTAATTAAATGCTATAAAAATGTAAAGGATGCATTATAATATATAGCCGATTACAAATTGTAAGATAATCAGAGTTTTGTCGAGTTTGACCCTCGGTGTGCGCTACAGCTCTGCTCGGTACGCATTTTATTTCTAATACCTGCTTGTGCTATATCTTTTGTTTTAAACAATCGTGTTTTACTTATGCTGTGTGTTAGCGGCCTTCGGGCCTTCCACTGTCTGGTTGTAACTTCACAACAAACGATTTTACTTTGCTTTATTTTATTATCTTTATTTTAGATTGACAATTGGTTTTGGCCAAGCTTTAAACTACGATGCATTATTATTATTTTTTCTTTTTCCGACACGTTTGGCGATGCCGGTCGGGGACCATTGTGTCCCTGGTAGGTCTAACCTTGGTGGTAAGGCATTCGTGACTCCAACCCAATACCATCAACCCTTCCTCTGCAGCCGAGCCATCGTCTTCGTTTCAGTTTCAAACTTTTAAATTCTTTAACTCTTATAATTTATATATTTTTTTTTTAGTTTTAACATCGGATGGCAGTCAGTGATCACCAGGTCCTTGCCATTCCGGTTGCATTTACAACAAACTTATATTATATTATACCTGAAAACTTAATGGTAAAATGGTAAACCCAGCCTTTCAGGTGTGGAAAAGCCGTGACGCAGGTTCCTGCGCACACGGACGGATATCACGTTATAGAGATCGACACCGAGAGAAGTGATGCCCATACGAGACGAGATTAGAGGTAATCTCGTGTTGTCTCGACCTTTAATTTTAAATTCTCGCGATTCCCTGTCTCGCCTCGGTCTCGACTAGAAAAAAAATCTCGTTTCGTATTGTCTCGATTCATTGTTGCTCGACTTTCTTGACCTCTTGAGGAATGAATGAATGAGTGAAAAAATTAATTAAAAAAAAAAGCCAGCGATTTTTTTGTCATGAATTTCTTGATTCCAAATGACGGTAATTATCTAGAATAACTACTTTTCACGTTATCGACTAAATTCACGTACCTGTCGAATCCTTTCGTCGTTAAAGTTCAGAAAATCATAACGAAAATCTGCGCAAACGCTTATTTATTTTTAAAAAGAATTATTAAAACACGTTAAAACGCTATGCACTGCCATAGTGACGCCGACGCCATACTGCGAGACGAGAGCGCAACAAGAAAACCTGATTTCGACCACAACATTAAATTTCCATTAGTAAATGGAAATTATCCCTGGTCGGATAAGTGTTTGGTTGTGGTTTCTGATGTTGTTTGTTTAGCCGCAGTGAGCGCGGTAGCGTGAGCGAGGCACGTAATTTGGGAAAAAATATGAACATCATTTTCCTGAATAGCCACTTGTTTAAAAAAGATTGTAGTTTTCGATTTTTTTCCGTAAAATCTGCAAACTGGGTAAATCAAGGTCGCTGTTGTGTATTTGTTGGACACATCTCATACAAGTTTGACGTAAAAAACTTCCAGTCATTTGCATTAAACCAGCATTCACATTTTTTTTAAATGTAAGTAAAAGGTTTTTCCCTTGAAAGCTTATGTGTGATTATAGCGAAAATGTGGGTTATTTTAGTTAATTTAGCTTTGTTAGCTTTGGTGTCTTCAGGTGAATATCACATTTTAGATTCCTATGGTGTTAAAGGCGTGTAAAGATAAAGCTTGTGATGCGTAACTGACGACTTACTTATGATTTCGAATTGTTTACTTTAAACTGGTGTGAGATCGAGTACGAAGCCTGTACTGTTCTGTTTTGTTAAAGCTCAATTAATATAGATAAAAGTTTGTGATACAGAATTGCTAAGTTACTTATGATTCCGTGTTGTATACTGTAGAAATGATGGGATCGAGCATGAAGCCTATACATACGTCTATGTTCAGTATGATCGGCGGGTTCTGTTTTGTTAAAGTAGTGCAACGAGAAAACTTGTGAAACATACAGAATTGCTAACTTACTTATGATTCCGTACGATGTACTTTAGAATGGTGGAATCGAGTACGAAGCGTACGTCTATGTTCAGTACGATCGGCGTGTTCAACAAGCAGTTGACGAACAAGTCCACGTCAAATGTACTCCCCTCGACACCTTTGCAGTCAAATCAACAGGTAAGTAAATTTCTGTCGGTTTAAGATCTCATCTTTGTCGTGTGCAAATTACCTAATGCTTTGGTCACAGTCTTGCAAGCATTGGTTTTGTGACTAACTCTCCAATACTCTAAGAAGTGGATCCTTGGAAGTTGTTAAATGTCACATTTCTTGAAGCCATTAAATTCCAGAGTTTTAATAATAATAATAAACTTTATTGTAGCACGTGAAAGTACATACGATCGACAAAATTCAAAAATAAAAATTTGATGTGTCACAAAGATGTGAGGTTTAGGCGCTGGGCCCATTCTTACACCTAACCCAAACAATCATGTAATTATGTACAATGTCGGCAGACAGAAACTAAAGAAAACAAGAAGACGGGATATAGTGGGAGTTCAGAGATGGGGGAGACAGGGGATAAAAGAAAAAGAAGGGGGGGGGGTGGAAGAGGGTGGTGACCAAAGACAGGCATTTTGGATCCTCTGAGCCTGATTGAGGGAGGATTTGGTGGCGTTGTCACTCTTAACTGTACATCGAGAAATTGTTTTTTATTTTCTTAAAATATGTCTGTCAACAGGTAATTTACCATACACGCGGAATTAGATTGGGAGGCACTGTGGTCCATTGCGCATGATTAGCTTATTCGCTGGGCTACGCTAAGTATTTTGACAACCAGACGGTGTAAGAGCTAAATCCTGGGGTCCTGGTCTGGGGTTGCACTTTTCAAATCGATGAGTTTTTGTTAAAACACGCACAAAAATCATGTATCACCCTTGCTACCACACGCTATTTTGAAGAAAGCGCGTGATATGTGAAACCATCGAGACTAAGCCTTCTCGTGGCCACACGACGACACACGACAATTTTCGTCTAAATGGCTGCATGCTAGCCTTTACCCGACAGCTACCCCCGGCATTTTCGGGATGAGAAGGGTAGTATGATGCCTCATGCTCATGTCAGGTTTGGCATGTAAGATCCAATACTAAGCAAAATTGCCTGTCTCTCCTTTCGGTGCTATGGTTGGGAACGTGCCAAAACTTTTAAACTATACGATGGGCTTTTGTTCAGTGATGTTCTCACTGCAGGTGTTTCAATTAAGGTGTAAAAATAATGTATGGTGGTGCCGAATTGAACTGAAAAGGTGGTGGGTGTTCATTTCGCGTTATTACTTGTTATTATTTTGTTGGTAATAATGCAAAATAAAGGTCACCTTTTCAGTTTAATTGCTATTGTTTAATCCAGGGTTCAAAGCCAACGCTGCAATTCAAATCTAACCACTGATCAGGCAGTAAGAACCCGTTATAAATGAGAAAGAACTCACCTTACCGCAAACGGAGACCAATCTTCAAAGTTCTGCTTAAATTTTCGGTGGCTTAGCCAACCACCTTCATCAAAAGTCCGCTCAGAAAAACAAGACAAAACTTCCTTTACGTCATGTAGCGACGGCGTTCATTTTGAACCACGCCTGTTTTGACGAAGGTGGTCGGCTAAACCACCGAAAATTTATGCAGAACTTTGAAGATTATTCTCCGTTTGTGGTACTGTGTGTGGTTTCCCTTTTTTAATGTCCGAATATCACCATTTGTCGCCAGTTGCCGGTATTTTCTACTAAGACCCGTGTCGTTTCGGTATTGTGTCTTTTACTGCAGTAATTCGTTTCTTTCTTTTCCCTTCTCAGTAGGTGGAATGGCAGGGAGACAGCTCCGTCCACAGGCAAGGTTTTTAGGAAACCGTGATCCGCCATCCCCAGTCCTAGACGAATTAATACCTCCATCCAGTGAGTCCAACCTTCCCGATCCGAATGGACAACCCCATTCCTTAGATTCGAACGAATTGTTGGATCCTGTACGATTTTGGTTGGATATCCTACGAGGCGACGTAGCTACGGGAAAACCCGTTTATGATCATCTGAAAGTTGGAGAGGATACCACGGTCGTAATCAAAATCCAAGAAAAAGGTAACCCTCTTTTGAGCTTCACGGTTTCCTTGAGCTACTCACAGCTAATATAGATACTTCAGTCACTTACGGAGTTCCAACTAAATAAGCTTCGTTATGCTGTCCACAATAATTTCGGCACGTTCCAAGCTAAAAATGGTGCCATACCAAAGCTTAATGTGATGAGGCAGTAATACAATTTATGTATGGAAGGTATGTAAGATGTTCCCTTAGTATTCAGCAGCTGTGTACGCGACCCAAAGGTTCTATAACCAAAGGTAATATAAGTAAAATGGTAATATAAGATAATGTAATGTAGTACATAGTATAAGTAATAAAGGTAATGTAAGGTTACTCGATGTATCTACAAAGAATATCTGCGCGCAAACTATCACATGAACAAGTGTAAGAGGCATGCGCAGATAATAACGTCCAGTATTCCTTGGTTGCAACCTGAAGCCACGTTGGCATAACGAAGTTTGGGTTTAGACTGTAAATGCTGAAATAAGTTTAGACGCCGAAATAATGCCGCTGGATTGCAGGAAAACGAAACCGGAACAACCAACGTCACTGGATGGCGGTAGCCACTCCGAAACCACATCCCTCAAGAGGCCGCTTCACCGCTTCACTAAGAGGAATAGATAGATAATAGTTAGATAGACAAATAGATAGATACAAGTAAAGGTAATAAAAGTAAAAAGCGATTAATTGCCCTTTAACATGACAAATAAGCACAGCCTGGTGCTTGACACATAACAATATAAGTTTATCAGTTTTAAGAACTCCATACAAAACATTAAAACATTCAAGAATAGCAGGTTTCAATGAGATCATGCATTCTTCAGAGAGGCGTTGAGTGCAGATGCATCGGTGACCTTGGCCCCAGGAGGCCTCGGGAAGTGGGGGGAAGTGGGGGGAGGGGGGTCTTCGGCTAGAAAAAAAACTTGATAACATTCACTCTATCCAGTCTTTGTGGTTAAATTAGATACTTATCATAGGTTTTTTTTCCTTTGAACCCAGTTCCCTGAAACATGTGCTCACTGTTTTTTAACATGAATTATAGTTCCGAAATTTTAGTAAAATAATAATAACTCTAAATATTGTTGAAGTGCCTTTGCAACAATAAAATATGAACGTGACATAAAATTAAAATTAAAATAAAAAATTGGGTAAATCCCTTTTGTGGATATAAAATCTATATACAAGCAAAAGCTTAAGTGTGCCGTAAAAAAAAAGGGTTATATGATTGAAGTTTCACTTTACTTGTTAAAATGTGCACTGATAACAATTTATGATTTTTAATTTAAATAATCAAGTGTACAATTCAGAAACTTTATCTGTTTAGGTGCTGTTGAACTTACGAATCTAGACACACGCTAGTGTGTCGCGCTAAGTTAGGCAACAAACATCACATTAATTCAATTGTCGAGGACGTAAACCATTATAGCGCGATGCCATAGCGTAAGTGTCTTATATCCTGAAGCATAGTTGAGCACATTTCAGGTACTTGGGAAAAAATAATAATGCTGTATAAAAGCTTAAATTGTGGTAAAATAGAGAGCAATGACCCGCCTGACAAAAATTAACTCGTGTCAGAATGTTAGTTAAGCGGCTTTCAATACAAAATCTGACCCTCAATAGCGTTGCAAATGCGTTACTGGCCAGCTGGCCAATAGCTACTTCTAGTCCGCTCTGTCCCATGTTCATTCCCATAGGGTGATTATATCCATCGATACCGAGATAATGGAAAGGTTTCCAGCTATGAAATTGGACGAATGGGTGCAGTACGACAAGAACTGCATACTTTTTCTGGTTTGCTGTCTGTGGGTGTAACAGGAATGGCGTGGAACGGCGCGTATTGTTATAACCACTTGTCAGTATTGTCGGTATCATCTCTGACTGGACGGCCAAAGTTAGGACAATGACAACGTGTATAGTGACGAGCATATCTAGACACAAATCTAAACAACGTCACCAAAGAAATTGTGTCTACATCCAGAAACAAACGAACAAACAAAAAACTACGAAAAACAAACAAAATTTCCAAAATAAAGCCGAAAACTGGTAAAGAGGTCACCAAAATTGAGAGTGGTTCGGCATCACAAAGGAGTGATATGAACTAAATGAAAAAAAAATTAAATAAATTATAACAAAACCAAAAACTGATAAAGAGGCGACTAAGTTGAGAATAGTTCGGCCTCTCAAAGAAGTGATATGAAATTAAAATATTTGAAAAATGGCCACTCAAGCTATTGTTTAATTCTATAATTTACAGCCATGACACTTGAAACACGCACACGTATCTCAGCGATCACTTTGAAGCAGACGCACAGACAAACGGACGTAACGTCTTAATTATATAGATGCTAATTAGTCCGGTGATAAGTAGCTTTGGTAGCCCTTTGGTTGTTTCGTCAGGTCTAAGGATTGAAGACGTGCGTGACTACATCGAAACGCCACCTTTTGTTCTTTAAATGTTTTTAATTGCAATGCCTACGGAGTTTCGAACTGTGCCTGTTGTGTCTGGGTTTACATTTACGGTATGCATTATTATACGCAGACTGGGCCGACCCGTAGGCAGACGTACTACAGCAGTCTATAATCACTTTAGAAAATAACACTGAAATTGACCTATGATTGATGGTTCCTTTGTGTGTGTTTTATTTGTATATATTTATTGTTTTTTCCTTCCAGCTGGCCTCGCCACCAAAGTAGTGAACTGCGTGGGCCACGACGGAACTGAAGAAAACCAACAGCCTCTTTTGGACTCGAACGGGTGAGTGAAACCAAAAATATGTGTGGGGGCTGCCCATAGAATGACACGCCTTGTCTACAAGGTCAGTGTACTGTAAAAGTGACGGGAGGCTATGACCAATGAGTTCAAAAAACAAATGTTTGGTGAGTACGGGTGGGTACTTTTCCGCTGCCATTTCTGCCTCTTTTGAGGGGAGAAATTGGTGGTTTTTATCCGTTTAAATAACTGCTTTATGCTTTTAACGTAGGATGACTTCGTGGATTTTGCCATGCTTTAATTTTATTGCTAACCTGATGACGAAAACTGAAAATTTTCGAAACGTTGTTTGTATTTTTATGTAGCACTGCTTGGTTTGCCTTCATATAATTTATTCCGTAATTGCAGATATTTAATAACAACATATACAAGACGGGTCGAAAATCATGCCCCTAGGCACACAGCGAGTGTTTTCAGGGTCCCAGGGAACCCGAGCAAAAGAGTAGCAATAGCCCAGTGGTCAGAATCCTCGTTTCCAAGCCAAGTGAATGCCGGTTGGAATTCAGCAATTGACCCCAGTCTCTGAAAGATTAAAGACGAAAAGCTAAAGGCTCAACAAGAGTTAAATAAACCCGGATGCAAACCTATTTACGTTGCCTTTTGGACTTATACGTCACACTGCCTGAGTGGGGACTCGAGCCCACGACCTTTGCAACCAAAGGCCGAGGTCATATCGCTAAGCCACACTGACACGAATTGGAGATATCAGTAATTTAATTAAAGATATCTATAATTCATTTGTAGGTGTCAGTTTATGGTCCCATTTATGGATATCTTTAAATGAATTAAAAGATCTTCTATTCATTTGCAGGTATCTCTAATTCATTAAAAGATATCTGCAAATATCTGTTGATGTCTGTAAAACATACGAATATTTTTAATTGAAATGGAGATACCTTAATGTATTTTGAAAATCTTAATTTAATCAACGGATATGTATCTGATTATCTGATTTAATGTGAGAACCCAACATCGGTTCATCCAAATCGAGAGGCCCTGGGAAAAAAATTTTGTTCAAATTGTGGACGGGCACCCCAACATATGAGACGGGTTAGAACAAAACAGCGATAAACACAGTTTAAAAAAGTTTAAAACACTAGCGGTTGACTCCGTTCTGTTTGCTGGGTCTAGGGGAGAGACGTATGGCATTCCCTAATATTTTAGGAAGGGCTAAAGGCAAACAGACGTGATAAAAGATAAAAATGGATTCTTCGTTGTCCTTCTAATATTAGTGAAGTAGCTTAGCGACAAAATTCAATGGAATTAGAACTTGGCGGATAAAAGCATGATTTTTATTGTGTGGCTTATAGTTAGTGTATGGGCAATAAGAAAATGGGGCTTCTCCACGCAATCTGAACATACATTGGGCTCGAGCAGGCATTATATACCAAAATAAGTAAATAATAACAAAACTACATACAGGGAAGCCCTTTCCACGACCATTAATAAACCAATCAATACAATATGCTGAAACTTACTTCAGTAGTGTTACACCTCATTTATGACAAATAACGTTCTATGAAAAAATGACGAAAATCCAACGGGAAGTGAATATACAGCTTATTTCCGGTAAATAGTCTTTATCACGTTACTCCTAAACCGTTTAACCGACAGGTCTAAAATTTTGCAGGCATATTCTTAAAGACCATTTACGTTATTTAATATTTAATGAAATTTTGTTGTAGCTCTACCGTAAGTGATGGTAAATGTCAGTTCCGGTACGATTTCTTCACATAACCCTTTACAGTCTGGCGTCCCTTTAAATGGACGGGTGCTGAACGGCAAAAAACTAAGACCCATGGCGCAACGCGAGCTTTACGAGGGGTCCCGGAGGACCCCGAGTAAAGCGAGAAGCAACAGCTCAGTGGTCAGCGTCCTCGTCTGCAAACCAAGTGAATGCCGGATCGAATCCCGCGACCGACCCAACTATCATATGGGATTTAGAAAAAAAATAGCCAGTTTGGCATGGGCATTAAAGGGTTAATGCGTAACTTCTTAACGGGTTAGTCGGTAGTTCCAAATTTTGCACGTACCTCTCTTACATATAGTATAATAAATAATATTCGATGAGAAAGTAGCATAAGTACCGGATGTGAATACACATGTCACTTCCGGTAATCATTCTAGGACATAGCTCTCTTAATTTGGTTGTTATCAATTCAGGTACCTGACCATAAGTATAATTTATTACCACTGTTTGAAACAATGGTGAGGACACGGAATTTGTGCCTTCGAGAGATGCAACAATAACTTCGAAGGCAAGGCCGAGGAGTATTATATTTGCATCTGAGGGGCTACAAGCCGTATTCTCAGAGCTATTGTTGCGAACAGTGGTAATACATTTCTTGTACTTATGGTTGATTGTTGCCGTGCTCGGACTGAGTGCACGGTTCATTGTGTTTTGAGGCTAAGTCAACGTTTTAATTCCAGTGCCCCACCTTAATCACAGCCTGAAATCTAAGGCAAATTGATTTTCTTCGGAATTATTTTACCATGTCACTGAATAACCAGCAAAATAAGGGAGCCATGTTGTAGACCAGTGGTTCCCAAACTTTTCTACAGTATTCCTTCCCATTGGGACTAGCACATAATGGCGCCCCACCCCATCCCCATTGTTACAGGGGCGGATTGGGAGGAGTCGAGCCTCCCCAGGAATGCTGTGCGTGGACCTCGAGGATCCTCCCGGGGGGGGGGGGGGTAGTAGGCCTCCTCGTAAAGGGGGCTGGGGGCAGTGCCGTAAGCTTATCCGACATGGTCCAGCTACCATTTTTTAAAGAAATATGCTCGAATTTGAAACATTTTCCTGCAACTTAAGTATGCAATTTTCATAAGAATCCATTTCAAATTTTTCAAAATTATTTGTTGTTTGTTTTAACAAAGGCCTCTTGCCGTGGGGGCAGCTACCGTATTTTATAAGAGACATCGTGAATTTGAAACGTTTCCCTGCAACGTTGAGGGGGCCTCCCCGTTGATCTCCGTGTTCCCAAGAGGCCCAATGCGACACTTTACATTGCTATTGCTATGTCATTTTTTTTTAACAAAATGAATGATACTGGTAAGTCTTGAAAATCTTCACAACAATGTAATAAAAAAAATGGCTGATAGCAGTTAAAGGACTGTCATTGGCGAGAACTTTGCGCTGCATCGCATAAAAAAAATTTCACCACTGATCTGGCAGCGTCTCGCGCCTCCCCAGGGCAACCCTCCCTGGTGGGGAAACGTGGTCATAGACTATTCACTGGAAGTGACATTGAATACTCATTTACTTCCGGTAGTTGTTACATTTCGTAATAGAACATTATTTGTCATAGATGTAAGAAAGGTATGTGGAAAAGTTGAATCCTGCCAACTAACCCGTTTAGGAATTATGCATCTACGCAAGGAAATCCTAACGGGACTAACATTTACTACCACTTCCGGTAGAGTTAAAACAAAATGTCAATAGATAATATTTGGCGTAAATAGTCCCTCTAGAATATGCCTGCAAAATTTGAGACCTGTCGGTTAAACGGTTTAGGAGTTACGTGATAGAGACTGTTGACTGGAAATGAGCTGTATATATTTACTTCTAGGTGCATTTTCGACATTTTCTCGTAGAACATTATTTATTATAGATGTAAGAAAGGTACATACAAAATGTGAAACCTGTCGACTAACCCGTTTAAGTTATGCATAAAGGAAAGAAATAGTACCGGAACTGATATTTACCATCACTTCCGGTAGAGCTACAATAAAATGTCAAACTATTAGTTGATGTAAAGGGTCTCTAGAATTTACCTGCAGAATTTGAGGCCTGTCCGTTAAACGGTTTAGGAGTTAAGTGATAAAGACTATTTACCGGAAGTGAGCTGTATATTCACTTCCTGTTGGGTTTTTGACATTTTCTCATAGAACGTTATTTGTCATAAATGATGTATAGAACTACTGTAGTAAGTTTCAGCGTATTACATTGAACGGTTTATTAATGGCCAATTGGCCATGAAAAGTGCATCCCTGTATGGTGTTTTGTCACTATTAACTAACTTTGGTATACAGGGTGTACCTAAAATGCATGGCCAAACTTTCAGGGTGTAGTTTATGATCAAAAGTAAGACTAAAAAGTCCTATAAACATGGGTCCAGAATGCATCCGTTTTCCGTTACAGCCCCTCAAATTGAGGTACAAAATGTTTTAAGTTTTTTCATAACTTTCCACCTAATTTGTCCAAACAACTACAATTAACACATCCTTCTTGCAATTTCATTACTTCATAATGTAGGTCGTAAAACTTTGCACTGGGGCAGTATTGGAGGTAGGGGGACAAGCTGGGGGAGAAAGGGCCTCTTTGGTAGTTTCACTGAAACAAACGCTGCGTCGCCATGCAGAGCACCAATATCTCCAATCTGGTATCGTCTTCAGTTTAAAAGACAGAAATGTGTGCCTTTTGTGACTACAAAAGGTGCTCGATGTGTCCACCATACGATCCAACACAGGCAAGCGTGCGTCTTGCCATTGACTGGCGAACACGTTTACAGACACCAGGTGTATTTCGGATCGTATGGCAACACCCGACAACCTGCTGCCGAAGAGCTTCCTCGTTGTCAACTGGAACTGAATACACAAGTGATGTTAGGTGTCCCCACAAGTAAAAGTTAGCCATACCCCTAATTGTCCCCCTACTTGCTCCCATTTCACCATCCGTAAAGCTTTGATACCTCAAATCAACATTACATTATGAAGTAACGAACTCGCAAGAAGGATGTGTCAACTGTAGTTGTTTGGACAAATTAGGTGGTAAATCATGGAAAAACTTCAACGTTTTACCCCTAACTTTGGGGGGCTGTAGCAAAAAAACGGATGCATTTCCGGACCCATGTTTATAAGACTTTATAGTCTTACTTTTGATCATAGACTACACCTGTAAGTTTGGCCAGAGCTTTTAGGTACACCTTGTAAAAGGCCTGCTTCAGATTGTGTGGAGCAGCCCATTTTCTTATTGCCCATACACTAACTATGCCACACACAAAAATGCATGCTTTTGTCCGACATGTCCTGATAAAGTCATCAAGCTACCTCACTATATTCAAAAGAGTCACGTGTCCAAAAGGTTGAAAGTCACTTACAAGCGGTTGTTCTTAATACTAACCCTGATTGCCTTGCAGAGAGCGATATTATTCTAGTTGATAGGGATCTGGTTGGAGCCTCACTGTGGTCCCTATGTAACCATCCCTAATTGTAACTAACCATGGTAGGACCAGAGGTGAAAGGTTTATGTGGTTTTTACTCTCTTGGTAATGACACTGTGTTTGCCGTCTCTGCAACAATCTGAACCGTGACGTCAAGCTTCATCGAGCTGATTATTTCCAGCCACTGAACCATCGTAACGTATCACCATTCTTAAGTCTTAGCCACAGATGCAAAATTAGTGCATCGGCCAGGAATCAAACCCGGAATATCTGCAAGGCAAGCGAATGTTCTATACGTAAGGTCCGAGTCTTAATACAACACTCCTGTTCCTAGAATTTTTTTTTTTATATACTCCTGGTATTACATCACAAACAAGGAATAGTAAAAAAAAATACACATTAGGAGCAATAAGGGATCTAAGGACGCCTGCAAGTAGCTCCCGTGGATAGCTTCGTTATATGCTGAGATGCTGACTTAATCTTTTTGTTTTTTTGCATTTTATAAATAGCTGTGTCGTGGACGACAGCATCATGCCACCATTCCAAGAGACTTTGAACGTCAAGTCAAGAGTTCGTCTAATCCACGCCACCTTCCCAGCTTTTAAGTTCCCGGATCGAGATCATCTTCATATCAAGTGTTCCATTCTCGTGTGTAGGGGACGCTGCCCTCTGGTGAGTATTGAGAGAATCACGAACGAACTCCATTGTTTTTTTGCACATCTCGATGAAAGATTACATTAGAAAAAGAACTGTGTAGAGATTTTACAATATTTTTTAATAATACCACCAGGAAAACAGGAATAAGTGCCTTGGTTAACTTCACAATTTCTATCGTACTTTTGAACTCTATATTTTAGCAATGGTTGAGTAGGTTTAAAAGGGTTGAGAATGTACGAGTTGTCTATAGAAACTCCTAGGGTGATAAATCATAGTTAAGCCAATCGTTCATAAAAGTCAATAGGAATTCCACTTGAACAGGACCTCGGTTCCATTTTGTTGGTTTTTGGAACCCGAGGTAACATGATTAATAGGGACTGACAGGGGCATCCGTGTTTGGACGCTGGAAGTGAATTTCTTGTACCGCCACAAGACAAACTACTGAGAAAGCATTCGCCAAAATTGTTTTCATTAATCAAGAATGAAAGTTAGAGATTCGAAGGCGACGATACTGCCGTAGTTCTAACTTAGTTACCCAACTGAATTCTCGACATCAGGTGCGAGTGCCCAGTGAGCCATTTTTGGTAAATAACAAGGAGTTTCACTTTTTCATATTCCTCCAGAGTTCTGGGGAAATTACTTTGCATACTAGACCTAGCAAGGCCTTCCTAGGTACCACAGCTTGCTTAGCATTCTCTAATGTGAATTATAGGCATAGTTTCACCAAATAAAGGTGTAATCACACAAATTAGGCCTAATGGCTGGTGGTGCCATCAGCAGGTTTCCAACACACGACTATATTTCTTAGCTTGTAGGATAAAATCGTTCAGAATGAAACTGTCCCAAATCAAATCATGATTTTACAGTGGGCCACTTTTTGTAAATACAAGGAGCTTAACCTTTACCTAATCTTCCCGAATTCTAGGGAAAAATGACTTCGCATATTGGACCTAGTTTGGCATTCCTATGTACCACAGCGTGCGTAGTACTCGCTAATGTGAATTGTAGGTCTAGTTTCCCCACGCGAGGGGTTCGGCAAAGATAGATATCTCGTACACCCAAGATTTAGATTTATAATAATAAAAGCAATCTATTCACTCAAATAAAAGTGAAAAGGAGATGCAAGGGCTCAAGAGAGGCCACTTATAGCAATCCTATTAAAAAAGGAAAAGCAAATAAAATTGGGAAAAGGTTTACGAAACTAGAGATACATGTTCAGGGCGATGTAAGAAGCCACTAAGGTTTAGTTTTGTGAATTTATATTTAAACGATGGAAGCGATGGGGCCGATACAATCTCATCACTAAGCGAGTTCCACACTGGGATGATTCGAATGGCAAAGAAGGACTTCCGAAGATTTGTTTTGAAACGGGGGAGTGATAACTTGAGGTGATTCCCACGAGTCTTAGAAAGTGGGCTGAGTTCAAACAGCGGCAGGTCAAAAGGTAACATGTTGTGTAGAATTTGGGAGGTCAGAAAAAGGTTGGCTTTTAACCGACGACTCACGGGTGTCATGTTAAGTTTCTAAGGCCTGGAAGTGACTTGGTAAACCTCCTTTGAATTGACTCTATTTTGTCAATGTCCTTTAGTAGGTGTGGGGACCAAGACTGACTCGCGTACTCTAGCATAGGGCGCACGTAAACTTTGAAGGCCTTTTCGTGTCCCCCCCCCCCCCCGAGGACCTCGGTACCCAGATATAGACTGGGGGAATCGTATGGTCTACCCAAACGAAAACCGAAGCATTTCTCAGAAGAAAGCGGGAGCTGCCAAGTGATGGACCAACTGTAACACGGTCAATTTCGTGTTGAAGATTAAAGTAATCAACCGAGGAGATGGCTGGCGTGTGAAGCTTCAGGTCATCCGCAAATTTTTCAGAGCCCTGGGGGCCTGGGGCACTCAGCTGATAACCGGCAAGGGAGTTGAGAGTTTTCCCTCAATAGACACCCGTTGGGTACGTCCAGAAACAAAAGCAGTTATCCACTCCAAGAGCCTACCAGCAAAACCCATCGATTCCAGTTTAGATAACAGTTTAGAATGGACGACAGACTCGAAAGCCTTCTTGAAATCGAATAAGATAATCTGAGTTCCAGCACCAATGTCTAATGCCTCAGACCATTTGTCAAGTGCCAGCAACGGTTGGTGGGTAGTGGATCTGCCAGGTAAAAAACCGAACTGGTCGTTTATAATAATGTGATGTTCGTTGATGAAGACCATCATTACATACGAGCGATGGTTTCGAAAATTTTACATGGAATAACAGTAAGGGGAATTGGGCGATAGTTTTGTGGTTTGACAGCATTGCCCTTCTTAAAAACTGGAACAACAGTTGCAGTTGACCACACAGAAGGCAAGACGCCAGTACTGAAGGAAAGGGAAAAAATTTTTGTCAAGGCCGGACTTCTTTAATATCGACAATATTAAAGATTATCTCGGAACAGGAGTCATTTATAACAGGCATGTCGTTAATGGGAAGTGCGAGTCCATCATCAATAATTCCGTGTTTTGAAAATTTTGAATTAAAAGTTTCAGCTTTATCAGTCTGTTTGTAAGTCTGTTGCAAATCTTGTACAAATCTTGCAAATCTGTAAATCTTGGGTAAATCATCCAAATCTTGTGTAAATCATTCAAACCTTGTAAATCTTGTAATAATCTTGTAAATTTTGTAAATCTAGTACAAATCTTGTAAATCTAATATAAATCTTGTAAATCACGTAAATCTGGCGTAAATCAATTAAATCTTGTAAATCTTGGAAAAATCATCTAAATCTTGTGTAAATCATTCAAATCTTTTACAAATCTTGTAAATCTAATATAAATATTGTAAATCACGTAAAACTGGCATAAATTGTTTAAATCATGTAAATCTGTAAATCTTGTGCACATCATCTGAATCTTGTGTAAATCATTCTCATCTGTGTAAATCTTTAAATCTTCTGCAAATCCATGTAAATCTTGCAAAACTTCATGTAAATAATTAAAGCTTTTGTAAATCTTTAAATCCCACCAAATCCGTAAATCTTCGTAAATCTGTTGGAAGACTTACATATTTACGAATCTCGTGTACTTTTTTGTCTTTGTTGAATCCCTCTTGCCAAACGGCTAGTGGCACCTTCAGCAGAGTTTCAATACACTACTGTCTTACTTCGTAGCCTGTAGGAAAAATCGTCCGGATTTAAACTCTCCGTATTAAACCCTTGATTTTACATCAGCATAAACGGGTAAAATTTAACACGAAACGTTCGAAAAATAAGTAATGTACCCTACGATCATGAATACACCATATTTGCATGCCAAGAACGTTTTCATTAACTTGTCATAGCTCGTCAATTTGATCGTAAAACGTGCCGTTGTCTTTAGCACATTTTGCTAATGTTACTGCTTGATACTGTCACTACACTACAGTGGTCATGGTGGTTGAGTAGTGAGAGCTCTTGGATGTAAGAATACCTTATCGAATTGAATAGGGGACCTTGGCAAAGTTGTTAGGTAAGTGACGTACGTGTTAGTAGAAGGGCAGAGCATGGTTGATCCCCACGGACCTCTTGACCTCGGGGCAATAGGCCAGACACTTTCTTTTTGTAGCAAAGGAAAATTATAGCTGTAGATGCTGGGTCGTAGGGATAATATTTGGGTTGTTTAGAGGCGCGTGGATCTTATTTTGCTCAAACGTATGTTGTCTCTCTGCCTAACGTAGTGAAGTTGGTCCAAATAAAGAAACTGTTTTGCTGCTCCTCAAAGGCCAATAACAGTAATGTCCCTGCTGGGTAAAATGCTAGGCATTACAATCGTTACGGTTTTATTAATCGACAAAGGAAACAATGATCAGTTGGTTTATTATCAACAAAGAACTTGTAATATTATTGCAAAGTAGTCTTCAAGGTTATTAGCCTCGGCCGGGGACTTGGTTTTGTTTCTAAGTCTTACAACGATTACTGCAAACAGCATATTTGCGTAAAAGTAAGTAACTTCTAACAGATATTATTCACAGGTATGCAAGTGTGTCTAGTGTCAGTTTGTGTTTTTACCTGGTTATTGCAACGCTGCAATAACTGACCCGAGCAAGGTATCAGGGGGAGAGGGAGCAGCTTGTGACAGGGAAGCCCATCCCCGGTAAAAGTCTTTACCAAATCTGCTGAACAGGTTAGACTGTCGTGGTACTTCTACAGATGTGGGATCTAAAATGGTCGATTATCTACATGTTCTAAGACTGCCTTGGTGAGGTTTGTCCCGTTCCAATCCATGGGTTTCTCTCCTTTCTTGCTAAATCGTCTTTGGAGTTATACATTGGAGTTACTCTGATATTCTGCTGCCTTCAGAAGCTGAACTCAGAATCAATGCAACAAAACACGAAAACCAGCCTGAATGCGTCGAGTTTCCCCTCCATTACATATTAAAGTCAAAAGCTACCGTCATTAAGTAGTAGTCGACGGCGTATGCTTTAAGCTTTGCTTGATAAGTTGCACATGCATACAATGAAAAGGTTGTGATGTATAATCAAGCTGCTGGGGTACTGAGGGGGCAAGGCCTGATTATACCCTGCAAGGTTGATTACACCCCGTTCCTGTATCTTTCCACTATTAAGGAAGCGGGATAAGGAAGTAGGATACATTCGGTGGTATAACAAACACATTGTTTGTAAAAAAAAAAAAAAAAAGGCATTTTTAATTTCTTTTGACACAAAATTCTGTGATAACCCAAATAAGCTCTCTGCTAGGAGAAACTTTAC
>JAHWFP010048465.1:0-33540 GCA_023313725.1 Lithobius niger | reverse complement strand
ACGGTTTAACATTGAAGCTTCACGAATGGTATATGTTGCACTTGCTGACTTGAAAACTACTTTAAAACCAACAGATCAGCTGACGGTTTAACAATGAAGCTTCACGAATGGTATATGTTGCGCTTGCTGACTTTCAAATGTTTATTGCCAAAGGTTTTCTTCTATAAGCTAGAGAATATTGGAGAGTCGAATCGTTAATCCACCACACCTAACTATTTTTTATGTGAATTTATCAGTTTCAGCAGCTACAACGAATGTCATCAAAACAAGCACGGGCAACTAGTTGCAACCGGTCTTCTGTCCAACCGGGCCACTTCCGCTTCATACTTCCGGGTTTTTTTTTAAATTCATTTTAACCACTGTTTTGGACGCTGAATCTAATGGTGAAATGACAATGCTGCTGTTTTATACTGCCACCAACGAAAACATTGAGGTGCACACCTCTATCACTTACTGCAACAGCATTAATTTAAAAGTAAGTTAACCTACATCACAATTATTGTAGGTTAAAAATGTGTTAGCTTTTAGGCAATACATACTTTTACTTTTCAATCAATTAGCTTTTAGGCCTAGATTTAGATTTTAGGCGTAATGTTCAGCTTTCAGGCCTAATTTTTACCTGCCATTTTAATTTCGTAAGTAGCAGCTAACAGAGAATTGGGTTCCAGAGTAGAACAATTCATTCATGCAACGCGGGGGTCGAGAGTTCACGTTGGATTTCAGGGCTAATGTGTGTCATTAACGGATTCCTTTTGTTTGTTTTTTATGGTTGCGTGTCTTCCTGTAGTGGTTAAATGCGGCGATCAAACTTTATTATTCCATTGTGTTACGTCGAAATAGCCTATTAGCCATAAGGAAGCAACGATGTTTTAATTTGCCGTGTTCTTTAAAGTTCACTGGAGCGGAGTTGAAAAAGGCGTTGCTAAGTAAATCTTCCCAGTTTTCACTCTACAAAAAACTAAAAGTTAGCGATAATATCATTAGATTCTAAACTGGATAGAAAGCCAAATGGGATCGAGACGGGCTAAGTAAATACTGATGCAAACCTATTTACAGTGCCCTTTGGACTTAAATGTCAGACTGCCTGAGTTGAGAATTGAACCAACGACCTTTGAAACCAAAGGCGTAATTCCAACCACTGAGCCATACTGACACGGCCACGAGTTCAATTCTCCATTCAGGCAGTCTATCAAATTTAAGTCCAAAAGGCAACCGTATATATTTCTGCATCCGTATTTATTTAATCCATATGGTATATCCAGTGGTATTGTCAAGAAAGTTACTGATAATTTCCGTAGCTCGTAATACAAAGAAAAATTATCGATAATTTCAGGATCTTTGTGGTCGTACGCAGGCCGTAATCATCTTTTTTTTTTCCCTTTGAAAACTTCACAAATAAAGAGGCTTTTCCAAACCGTCCATCCACCTTTCTTCAGCAACAAACACACATTATGACAGGCGATTCCATTTTGATTGACAGCCGGCCCTCCCCTACACCTCCCGTCTTATTAGTACGTCAGCTTCTTTCTTTTTTCCCCCTATGGGGAGTCGAATTAACTCGTCATAGACTATTTTTCTTAGCTTTCTTCATTCTTTCTTTCCCGTGCGATGGGCAGGCAGCTCTCATAGTCATAACAACTATCTATCGTTCACTCTTTTTTTTTCTTCTTTCTTTAGCTCAAGGCGATTGCTGGTCGACAGTCTATCTCGTAAATTGACTCCATCCGACTCCTCTGACCTCCATAGCCGATCATAACTAACGGGTCGTGTACGGAAAACCTCCTGGGATAAGTTACAGTAATTGGTCTATAAACAATCTTGTGTTGCAAGAATGGCGTATGTACGAACAAGGGTTTTCGTGTTGTGGCTTCAGCTCTTTTTTTCTTCTTTTTTTTCCTGTTTTTGTTCTGGTGCAAAACATGCTGATTGGTCACAGCCACCATTTTTGAAAGAATCATGTAAAATAATTTGCTCAAAATTGCCCGAAACTGACTTCATGCATGATCCGCGTCGTTGTGGAGCTGTTTAACCTGACGTGCACTTGTGTTTACAGCGTGAGAATTTTACCAGGCATGTAAACAGGCCTAGATTTAAAAATTGTTGATGGGCGCAAAACGTTATTTTTTTAAGTGGCTACTTAGAACGTATAGGAGTAATTTTTTTTTGTAGGCGTAAATTACGTTCTTAGGCTCTTATCGTGTGCGCGGCGTATCTTGAGTCCTGCAGTTATTTTATGAGCGGCTACCTCTTCCTGGATGGGGTGGCTTTATTCGATGGCCGCCATTGTTTTTGTAACGGAACCATCTTGGATATCAACAAGGCACTCTGCTACCAAAAACGTACAATTGATTATCTGTGTTCGTTCTGGCGAGAACTCGGATAGGCTGCGGACATTATAAAAATGTAAAAAATTGGAACATACGTACACTTTTTTTTTAATAAAATATATTTTGTTGGTTAATTCGTACATGACGTTTCCAAAGTTATTTTTTTCTTCAGTTTCAGGCTTTCAGCCAATCAAAGTAGTGATGTCTGAAAAAAAATAGCTGCTACTACCAGGTTGCTACATGGTGTACCAACTGTAACCGAAAAGTGCTTCCTTTAGACAGTAGTGATATCACCCCTGCCAACTAACAACCGCCAAGCTACTCCCACCGAATATCACATCAGACCTTAAATGAAGATCTTGTCCATTGCAATACGGATTGTAGCAATGGTCAGGTTTTTCAGTTAGCATATTTGATCTAATACTCTGTGGGTTTAGCTCAGTGGGTGTTCGAAAAGTTGTTTTTAGGTCTTGTAAATCTCTGTAAAGTCCACTAAACACGTCTGGGAACATAGAAAATAAAATATGTTAGCTTTCAGAGCTCGTGGGCAGTAGCGGCACTAGGAATATTTTTTCAAGGGGGGGGGGGGGCACACATTTGTATCACCTTTCTAGTAAATAACAGTAATTCGAAGTATTATCCAATTAATTTACTCATAAAAAAATGCCCGTACGAACAGGCCTACATCAAGGAAACTATATGCGTTATGTAAGGGATGGAACCGTAGGGGAGGGGGGGGGGGAGGAGAGAATTTATAAAGTAATAAATATATATTTGTGTAGTTCAACTATTGAATAAGAATAAAATCCAACAAGCTCGTTACTGTTATTTTTTAACGTCAGCATGAATTACGTTTTGGTTTGCGACTTTGTCTGAAGTCTAAAATTTTTTTTTGGGGGGGGGGGACCCAGGGAGCACAGTTGAAATATGGGAGGGCAGCACGTGGTGCCCCTCCCCTCCCCTCCCGCCCTTAGGGCTGTCGCTGCTCGTGGGGGGGGGGGGGTTATGGAGCTTCCCCAGACATCCTAGCCCAAGAGGAAAAGAGGGGGGGAGGGGGCGGTTGCACGACCCCGACACCATCCAGTTCGTACTACGCCCGGGAAATTCTGTACCTAGCCCCACATCCATGTCTACGTTCCATCCTCTGTATCGTTGTGACGTACTCGCCAAGGTCTTGTTTTTCATTATTGTTTACAACAATGGCAAAAAACAGGCTCAAAGCATTGTGACAAATCGGTAAACCCAGTGAGAAGCCATGAGCTTACCAACCCGACGGTTTCCCCACCGTCCTCTGACATTCCACTACCGCTTCGGTCGGTCTCCCGTATTTTCGATTAAGTTAAAAACCCGGCTATAGCCCCGCCACATGGAAGGGACAAGGTCCCCGCCTTCGTAGCAACCCCGCGGACAATCGTAATCACATCGAGTGGGTAATGTCGTAAACCTTCGGCGCCCCGACCGTTTTACGGCGATCTGTTGTCCGTCATTACGGCCGTCTTCATCCGGGGAAACACGGAACCTGATTTATAGTCGGTGGGCGGAGGTAAGACGGGGGTGGGGGTGTGGGGTGTGGGAGGAGGACACAATACAACCCTTTGACCACCCGAACCTATCATCTGTTAGCTTGCCCAGAGGTGGACCCGTATTTTTTCTTTTTCGACAGTAATGGTTGTTTAAGAAGATTTATCGACATGATGATTTTCCTGCCGCTGGAGGGCGCTATGCAGCATTGTCCCCTCTATCCCGTAGTACCCCCTCCTCCTCCCCCTCCCCCACTCGTAAACGTGTATAGTAGTCCGGCGGCAAAATTAAAGGCGGGCTATAGCCCGTGGTTCGTATGGACTACGTCTGACTTTGTCTAATAAATGTGGTTATACAAGTGAGGGGAGGGTGGAAGGACCCATTCAAAGAGGGTGGGACGCCTGTCTAATGCTACGTTTGCAAGGGTGTAAATTACTCTAATGACTGCCTGTCAAATTCATAAATTACAAGCTGCGCCGACGTGGTCGGGAACCCACAATCTGCTGTTTGGCTGTTTGTACGTGGAGTGAGTGTACTTTAGAACTTGAAGCTGCACTGTCTTTTGTTTGTAGTTGTTACTACTAGCCGTGTTTTTTCCAGTCCTGCATGTGGCGCCACCCTTCACTGAGGTTGCAGTGATGCGGAGGTTTCTCGCAATATTATTTTGGTAGCGATTGTTGAAAGTGAAATTCAGCCTCTCTTACTCCTAAATTACAGAAAATAACATTATTATTATTAATAAAATTAAAACTTTGCAAATTCATCATCAGTGAAGCAAAATTATTATCATAAATAGAAGAAATAGAAAGAGATTATTCACCAGGTATCCACCCACCCAAATTCCCAAGCTGCAGATGTTAAGTGGAAGAGGTATCACCATTATGACATTTGTTTTTGGCCACATGAGGGTGGAAACCGGAGTACCTGGAGGAAAACAATTACTGACTCGAAAAGCGACAAGTTTGGAACAGCATTTTTACCTGCAAGCTAAAAAAGATCGCTGAAAGTAACGTTTGGCCTAAAAAGCTCAAAATCAAAGTTCAATTAAAATGCCACACATGACATAAATGGTTCAGAAATCTGTTTGTATACATATGAACTCTGTTATAAAAATTGTTCCTCTACTTGTATTGCTGTAAATAAGAGTAACAGTACAAAATACCTTGATTTAATCTTTGAGGAAGATTGGACTCACATTGAAGTAGGTTAAATCTTCGACTGTATAACATGCAGAAGCAGTAGGAGCAAGTTTTGATAATACTATGGACTGAAACTGAAGGGTTAAATCTTTGACTGTAATGCATGTAGAAGCAGGAGTATAGCAAGTGCTGATTGTACTTTGGGCAAAAGCTGAAGAGTTTAATCTTTGACTGTAAAACATCTAGAAGCAGTTAGAGGAGGGCTGAAACTGAAGGGTTAAATTTTTTTATTGTAATACGTGTAGCAATAATAGGAGCAAGGGTATGTTATACCTGAGGCTGTGGATGAAGCCTTCATCCTCAGCCTCGGGTACAATCAACCCTTGCTTCTACTGCTTCTAGATGTTTTGCAGACAAAGATTTAACCCTTCAGAAGGGTTAAATATTTACAGGACGGAAAAGCCAGTGGCTCAAGATGGGTTAAATAAATACAGATGCAAACCTATTTACGTTGCCTTTTGTACTTATATGTCAGACTGCCTGAGCGTGGAATTCAACCTACGACCTTTGAAATCAAAGGCCGAGTTCCTACCGCTGAGCCATACTGACACGGCCTAAATCTTTGACTGCAAAACATGTAGACGCAGTAGGAACAAGGTTGATTATACCTGAGGCTGAAGGTTAAAGGGTTAAATTTTTGACTGCAAAACATGTCGAAGCAGTAGAAGCAAGAGTTGATTGTGCCTGAGGCTGAGGATGAAGGCTTCATCCTCAGCCTCAGGTATAATCAACCCTTGCTCCTACTGTTTATACGCGTATATTATAATAAAAAATTTAACCCTTCATTTTCAGCCCTCCTCTAACTGCTTCTACATGTTTTGCAGTCAAAGATTTAACCCTTCAGAAGGGTTAAAGCTTTGACTGCAAAACATGTAGAAACAGTAGGAGTAAGGTTGATAATATCTGAGACTGAAGCAGCTAAAGGGTTAAATCTTTGACTGTCAAACATGTAGAAGCAGTTAGAGGAGGGCTGAAACTGAAGGGTTAAATCTTTGATTGTAATACGTGTAGAAGTAGGAGCAAGGGTTGATTACGATATACCTGACGCTGCGGATGAAGGGTTAAATCTATCACTGTAAAACCCGTAGGAGCAAGCGTTGATATACCTGAGGCTGAACTTTAAAGGGTTAAATCTTTGACTGAAAAACATGTAGAAGCAATTAGACGAGGGCTGAAGCCTAAGGGTTAAAACATTGATTGTAATACGTGTACAAGTAGTAGGAGCAAGGGTTGATTATATCTGAGGCTGAAGATGAAGAGTTAAATCTTTGACTGTAAAACATGTAGCAGCGGTAAGAGCGAGTGTTGATTATACCTGAGGCTGAAGCTAAATCTTTAACTGTAAAATATGTAACAAGATGACGGGCCTGGAGGGGAGCGAGGAACACAGCTACTATCCCAGTTGGCCTTGTCCTGGCTACAGGCTCCAGCCGAACTTAGTAGATGTTTAATCTTTCGCAGTGGTTACCTTAAGGCCACAAATTAAACAAGGAGGGAAAGGCGAAATCCCTTCTAAGATTCCTGTCAGTATTGCTCGATCGTTCTCATGCAAGGGTGCAAGGGTTTGATCACTTACCATCAATCCATCCCTGTGCTAAAAGTTAATTTTACAATGTGACGTCTAGAAGATTTTCTCTTGAATATTGGGAAGTATATTTCGAGTATCCCAGCTATTTTTCAAGTTTGGTGCGCTTAGATGTTGGACATGCTTTCGTGTGTTAGCCTTGACCATGAGAATTAAACTATCTGGCCCGGCCTACAATAATATTAGGTGGGTAGACAAAATGGCCGCCACGAGTGGCCCATTTCATTTCTTCGAGGTCTGTTCGGAAACCGGCCAAGCAAATCGCATCGGTGAATTTTTGTACGGTGATCAAGTCCCGCCATCTACTGCCAAATAGCGGCAACTGACAAAGAGCTTAGTAATTCACTAACTTAATTCCAGTAATCACCCGGAAAATAACAGAAATAAATAAATTGCCGAATAGCCTTTTGCCACAGAGCTGTATTACATTCCTCGACTGCGCCTAGCTCTTCAGTAAATAGAGAGACATGTCGTTTTTCCAGAAAGTGTTTCAAGGAAGAGTGGCAGTATTCTTTTGTACTGAAGATGTCGCACTCGGTTGACAGAAAGCGGCAACAAGACAAATCAATCGCATCAGCGGCGCTTTCGGCGGCCATATTGTTCTATACCCAGTAGCGTATGCTATTTTTCAACCAGGATCCGGCCGTTACTGTATAAAGCCCTGCTTTGACGTATCACCGCATCTTGTTTATGAAGACACAATTTACGCGGTCGTGATGTCACGTGACCCTTGTTTCGTGCGCTGTCCGCGTTTACTTACCGCTCGTGCAACGCTGAGTCACGTAAAGAAGCAGGCGGAAGTGACGTTGTAGTGTAAGGGCGTGTTTACGCAATCGCCTTTGCATTCTCGCAGCTAGAATTTAATCGCGATGGCAGAGCTGTCGTTGCCATGATTAACAACGCTACCTGGATTAGCTTAAATCTGATATCGTTTCAGTCAATGCTTACGATCTTATAATCCCTGACAGTAAGCTAAAGAATCTCCCTGACGATACTATTTTCCCAGTGGCTTTTGAACTCACATTATCGACTGCTTTCGCTGCGAGCCGGAAGAGCTAGAACCGCCGCCATGTTGGAATTTCAGATGACTTCTAGCTTCTAGCTGCGAGAATGCAAAGGAAAGCCGTTGCGTAAACGCACTATAACTGCGATAAACTTTGCAAATCTAACTTTTAGGCCTAAACTTCCCTGGATAATTTGAGACAGGTGCAATTTTGGGGGCAATATTGCATTCAAATCGCGACAGCACGTTTGCCTTACTTAAAGGTAAATTTCGCCTGCCTTATAACAGCTCCACGCAGATCGCCATCCGCGCATGTTACCATTGCATCTTTCGCAGGACTGAGAGTAGTAATACATAGTCAACTGAGATAGTAGCCGTGTTCCTCGCAGCAAGGAACGCAGCTGCTATCCCAGTTGGCCTTGGGGCGTAGCATACGAAACAGCATTAATGTAAAAATTGTTTCGTCACAAACAGGAAAGATTTTCGTATTTTAACATCACACTTTATAACTTTTTAGGCTAGTATCTTACGATTTTTCTTCGGCGATCTATTGGCATAAATAATTATAATTCTTATTACATTAGTGTTTTAGTTTTTTGATCTCATGGTAATTAACAAACGATTAAAAATTATACATGACCACACAGAGATGAAACGTCATTGTTATTGTAAGTGGGCAAAGAATCATATAATCGCAGGATGCAGTAAATATAGTTCCCAATATTCAACAGAAAATCTGTAAAATGGATTTTTAGCAAGGAATTGACTAACGGTAAGTAAATAGAACTTTTGGGCTGTACTTGATGTGGTGGATCGAGAAAAATGGCACTGGGAGGAATGTACCTTTAAGGTTTGCAAACAAACTCCTCGTAGGATTCAATGCACCCAGGCCAGACGTACACACAACCAAGTATTCATGCCGATAACAACAAGCATCAACAAAAAAACACACACATCCACACACCAACACATCATGCAAGCCAACGCTACTGACAACGCAACAACGGACCTAGTAGTTAACGCGTCAACTGCACGGCCACTTTACTGTGGGAGCTGTCACTCCGCGCCGGAATACCAGACACGAAATAGGCCTAACAAAAACAGCACCAAGATTATTGCTACACATCGCGAATTTGAGATGGTAATAACAGCGCTTGCCAACGCAGCGTTTGTGAAATCAAATGCTGACCTCGCCCCTTACCCGCATTAGTTTGAAATTTCTTTTCAGGCCGGGTTTTTTTTATTTTTATTCAATATACACACGAACACCGTCACTTCCGCCCATCCCGCCCCTGGTGGTACGAAACTGGGAGCGTGGGACTTGATTTTCACACACCCAAAGTCAACGGACGTGACGTCAGTTCCTAAAACTCTTGAAAATACAGTACCGAAGTACCGCAGTAGTAGTATTTACATTATTAGAAGGTAAATTTGGCTCTTGCGACCAAGATGTTATACGACGTATTGCGATTTGATGGTCCCGACCAGGTGTGATATGATCACCTATTGCACTATGATGACCCATTCCTTCGTTTGTTATAAATTGCGGATATCTTTAATTGAATTAAAGATATCTGCAATTCATTTAAATATATCTGTAATTCATTTAAAGATAAATGCAATTCAATTATACGATATGTTTAAATATGGCGAATTACAGATATCTTCAATTACAGATGTCTGTAATATAAATGGCACTGTTTGATACTAGTTTACCGGTGTCTGTAATTCAATTGCAGATGTATATCATTGAATATAGATGTGTTTTAATTCAGTTACATATAGCTGTAATTCACCACAGATTTCTGTAATTGGATTAGAGATATCTGTAATTCATTTAAAGATATATGCAATTCAATTACGGATATCTTTTAATTTGGCGAATTACACATATCTCTAATTCTATTGCAGGTATCTGTAATTACAGATACGTGTATAAATATAAATATGTGCCATTTATAGACATTTGTAATTCGATTAGATATCTCTAATTCAATTACAGATAGGCTACCTGTAATTCGCCATACTTAAATGAATTAGATATCTTCTAATGAATTACAGATATCATTACCAGGAATCAGGTCTCTCCGACCAATAGCAAGAGCTTGGCCTTCAACCCAGTTAGGCCTAACCCTCCACTGTTAAAATAAAGATAACGTTTTCAAAATGATGTGGAACCAGCTACGTTTGTTCTATCAAGACCTTTTTTTTCCATTCGTAAAGCTGGATGTATAATCTCTCACATGCCAAGAACATTTTTTGAAAAAAATGCTTCCTTAATTTAAAAAAATTCATTTTGTTTACATTGCATCGAAAAATCCATGCTATTTTCACCCAAACCACTGGACATGCTGGAACCACACAGGAGTCGTTCTATCCAAGGAATCTTCTCAGTTTTTTTGTGTGCGTCTACGCGAAAAATTAAGGTGACGTTTTTTAAAAGTTTTACTGTAAGGCAAATAGTTTTGCTGCTAGAATTTTTTTCGTTTCGGTTCTAATGTTATTCCTATGGGCTATTGTCCAAGAGCCACAAGAGTTCTCAAAGCTGGTAATGTCTGCAATTGAATTACAGAGATGTCTGATCGAATTACAGATGTCTACAAGTGGCACATATTTACAGGTATCTTTAAAAGAATTACAGATGTCTACAAGTGGCACATATTTACAGGTATCTTTAAAAGAATTACAGATGTCTACAAGTGGCACATATTTACAGGTATCTTTAAAAGAATTACAGATGTCTTTAACTGAATGAAAGACATCTGCAGCTCTGTAATAAACGAAGGAATGATTTGCCAAATTGTGCATTATTCGTTAATCTTATGGTTTTCACTCCCAAAGAGATCAAACTCACCATTTTTTCTTAGGGTGTAGGCATGTTTCTGCATTGCCATCGCGAAGGCTGGGCATTGCCTGCTCCCTCTGCAAACGTTGCCCTTTTTGACTTTGCCAAAATTCACTGTCTTTAGTTTGGTTTGAACTGTAGTTTGATTAAACCATGCGCAATGGCTGTTTGCCGTGACGTCACCATGAGTTAGCCAATGACGAACGAGAACGACGAGTGTTTGGCCGTCTGTACTAGCCCACTCACGTGATATGCACGTCACAGCAAACAGCCATGGCGTGTGGTATAGTTTGATTTGGCTGTAGTATTTGAAAATTATGGTATTAAAAACTAGGCTATGGGGGGGGGGCCCCCCCGCCTTCAAAAGTATGAAAATATGAGTAAAAAAAAAAGTAGAAAATAAACCCCACCATCGTTTGTCTTAATATGCACACCATGCCTCCTCGACCATTCAATTCTTGCCCAGGATACCTCCAGCTACACGTCACTGACTTCTAGTGACCATAATTAAACTCTTTTACAGAGCCAACAGCAAGGGCGCGTTTATGCAACGACTTGCCTTTGTATTCTCGCAGCTGAAATTTAATCGTGATGGCAAAGGTGTCGTTGCCATGGTAACAACGCTACCTGGATCAGCTAAATCCGACATCGTTCGAGCCGATGCTTGCAGCCTTATAATTCCTGATAGTAAGATAAAGAATTCCTACGGACGAAACAATTTTCCGAATAGTTCTAAACCCAATTACTGACTCATTTCGTTGCGGGCTGGCAGAGCTAAAACCGTCGCCATGTTGGAATTTCAGATAATTTCTAGCTTCTGCGAGAATGCAAAGGCGAGTCGTTACGTAAACCACAGCCACATACAGTAAAGGCCGTATCATCTTTGCCTCCCACAATGCTCCGCAAAACGGCGAATCAAATGAAGCCGCGGCAAGGTTGCCAAGTGGCGTCATCTGTTGACAGAATTTGTAACCCTGGTCGGTTAGTTTGAAATTTCGCCGCTTGGTGTAGAGATGGCAGCACCTAGCAAACATGCGCTTCCTTCTATGTCAATGGTTGATTTTACTTGCCTAATTTGTCTTGATGTGATCCGGCCTTTACTGTAGGGGGCTGTGCGTAAACGCATCCTAATGCTCCTTGAGCGTTTTCAGGTGAGGAATAGAAGCGTAGATTGGAAAGTTAGCTAGACATCACAGCTTACATCTTTCAAGCCTATGCGGGGCCCTGGCGGTCGCACGGAAAACATCAGCAGATGTATTAGAAGCCGCATCTACCGCCTAGGCTTCAGGTTGGTGCACCAGACTACTACTACTACTACGTACTTAAAAATGTAGGTGCATGAGAAATACGCAACGGCACTAACAACCAATGAAAAATTATTTGGTAGTTGAGAACAAAAATGAAATATGTATGTTTGTTTGTTTGTTTGCGTAGTTTTAACCCTGCATCCCATAGGTGGCTTTTTCAACGCGGATCCATAGGTGGTGGTGTCAAATCTGACTCCAAAAATAAAAAAATTCTAAAGTCAGTATTCCGATACGTTGTAAAAGAGCTTTTTACATGGTAATTAAAGGAAAATTCATGAGAAATTAGAATTTTGCACTGATTTTAATTTTACTTTTAATATAACTGAAAAACAAAATATTCACTTTTTGAAAAATTGGAAACCATCAGAAATGAACAATAACAAAACTGACGCACACAAAAACGAGTAAATATGGAAAAGTCAATAGGAGTCACTTGATTCAACACTATAGTTAACACATTGCATGAAAATTTCCAGGTATTCTTTGCAGAAAATTTTCCCACATGTGCTGGAGATTGTGTTGACTTTTTTACATGGGTCCAACTGACTTTGAAGAGTAATGCAAACAATATACATCCAATCCAAAACTGTTGTCGTTTTTATTTATGAAAACCTTGGAAAACTATTTAAATGAAACGTCACCGAAGATGAACCCTGAAAATTAAGTTTTAAATATTGAAATTTGGTAAAAAAAAAAAAAAAATACAATCTGGTGTCATTTTTGAACCCAGCCATGGGACCGAAGGTTAACCAATACTGGTTATCAGCACCACCGAAAAATGCTACACTTAACAATAAAGCTATCTTACATCTACTAAAGTAGGTTACCCTATATCTGCGAGAGAAACAATCAGTACCAATCGATTTCAATTGGAGAAAAAAAAAACAGTTGTTCAGTGTCTGGCTGCAATGGCAATACACTGACAGAAATTACATGCCCATGAAAAACTCAGCAAGCTTTTTGTTTGTTGTTTGTTTTTACTTTGTAGTCATCGTTGCTGTTCGGTGAGAGTGCTCGGCCTGGTTGCTGGAGGTTTGCGGATCTGGTCGAACCCTTGGAAAGGGGATCTTGGCAAAGTCCCCGCCAGGACTGCCGGCCAGGGTAGCGTAAGAGGCTACCATGCTCCTTCAGCGGCTATGGGATGTATTCTGGCTAATTCTGGAGAATCTTTTGTCCCCGACGATGATCTCGAATCCCCGGGCTGGCACCTCCCTTTACCAGATTTATTCTTCTCTAAAAAAAAATCTGTTAATGTTCAAAATTGATCCGGTTCAGCCATACAAGCAATTAATTGCTTCGGTTTTTGGTGAAACCTGGACAACAAGCTAAATCCGATTTTGGTACACCGTTTACAACATTGGTACGGTTTGTAGCAATGTTGCAACGGTGAATGCAGTGATATGAGTCACAGGATGCGCTGATTGAGTGAGCGAAGTAAACGAAAATTAGCGTTTGCTAACCAGTGTACGCAAAAATTGGATTGAAGAAACTTATTATGTGCGTGGCGTATCTTGAGTCCTGCAAGTATTTTATGAGCGGCTACGTCTTCCTGGAGGAGGCGGCTTTAATCGACGGCCGCCATCGTTTTTGTAACCATCTTGGATATCAACAAGGTACTCTGCTACTAAAAACGTACAATTGATTATCTGTGTTCCTTCTGCAGCGAACTCAAGATAGGCCGCGGACACTTTAATTCGGTGAAACACGAACACGGACATATACATGAGCAACCAAATTGTACCAGCGTGGCAAACGGGGCCTGTAAGACCAGCCATGCGTAGCACGGGCATCCTCTAGTATAGTCACTAATATCATATGAGTGCACGTAGGTAGCCTTATTTACGCTTTGAATTCTGTCTTTAAAATTTTGCAATCTATAATTTTAATTTATGAGCTACGTTTGAAACAGGGCAATAAAGAAATTTTTCCGAACGGTCACGTTTGTATTTTTTTTCTTTAAATAATAGTCTTCGATGTAGACAGCTCCGCAATTACCGAACTTAAAATTCCGCTTTGGTTTCTTCCTCAAAGTAAACTCCAGGTGTATATATATATAATATTTTTTCCGGCCCTTTTCCCTCGTTAACGAAGCTTTGGGTTTTACCCGTTTAGCTTCAGAGGGCGGCGCTGCGATGGGTATAGTATTCGAAAAATACGTGCTTACACCTCACCACCGCCTAGGGGTCGCTGGCGTTCATTGTTATGCAAAGCGCGCTATTCCATTCCTGGACACCCATATTCCCGCCGTAAATTCAAAGTACGCGAGCTTGCCGGTGTCCGGAATTTCAGCCTGGGTCGCCTGACCCTGCTTGTCCGCCCCTGCTCAACAAAACGCGCTTGCTGGGCTGGCTGGCACGTCCATCCCGTCCAGTTTACTTGAGGTCAGTGTTTGACCGAACATTGTAAACGAGGCAAATTTAAAGCGTTCCTAGCATCTTATTATTTTTACGTCTTTCACCGCCTATTTATTTTAATTTTAAAGAGAGTGTTTTCGTTATAATTTTCCTAAAATAAACAGAAGCCGCGGACGTGTGATAGAAGAAGTTTCTTTTTATTTCGAACCAGGGTGTAACTAAATAGATAATGGCGCTTTTCTGAAAACGTCCCCACGTAATACCTGCTTCCATTAACGGCCACCAGGAGGCATCATGTGTCAGGTCTCTCTCGTAGGAGGCGAAACTTGAAATCAAAAGGTTTTTGTGGCGAGCGAATGAGCAACAATACTCCTGCGTGCGTTGCCAACATCTGTTCAGTTGAACTTGTCTGTGTTCGAATTGAATTTGAATTCATTTACTAGAGCCTAAAGACCTACGTCATGCGCTCCTTCTACAAACTTAAAAACTACTTAAAATCAGAAGGTCGCAACAGTGTATTGCAAACCCTTCGCTCTCAGGACTCCTTCTGGCGCTTGGCCAACGCCTAGTAACGCCAACGTGGCGCCAAGCTAACTTCCTGTTTCCCTCTGAATGAGATTCACGAGAGGTCAACCCCACGATCTATTTACTTATTTAGTTTATTTACAAAATGATTGTAACACCCAAAAAATAGAAAAATTTCAGATTGAGTTTCACATTGAAACAACAGTTTTAAAAACAGAACTTAAACATGGTGGCATCCATGGGAGCCACCTAATTTCCTTTTCTCGCCTGAAATGGAATTGTGCCCATCCATGATTCTTATCGTGATCACTTTCTTTTAGTAATGCTAAATATAGTTTTGATCTCCATGACGACGCTGAGCAACATAAACGTGGGTTTATTGACGATGGCACCCTCTGGCGGTAATTGTTGAAAGTAGGTTCTTGTTTCATCCAAATATTTATTACGTGCAGACGGAAAGTGGTATTACCTATACAATCTACCCTGTTCAAACTATAGTAAACCTTGATCCTACAATCTCCGTCCCTCCCACGCTAGCTTTTCTGCTTTTCCAAACCCCCATCAGGGCTATGATTAAGTTACTGTTTCAACTAAAAGTCACTTTTTTTTTCAGAGGATGTCATTAAAGTCACTTTTTGGGCTGAAATGGCCACTTTCGGTCATTTTTGGTGATTTATTTTTGGTCATGCAACGCTGCTGAGTGTGGAAAACACACGAGATGAAGAAAGTGAACAAAAAAGACTGTTGACTTGCTTTAAAGAATGCGAATAAACGAAAGTCATACCTGAAAACTAAGTTTTTCGCAAAGAATAACAAGAAAAAAACAAAAAAGTGAACCTTTTTTTTTTAAATTAATTTCTTTGAGCCTTTAAGTCAGCCGAAGCAACTTAATGCTTGTATGGCTGAACCGGCTCAATTTTGAACGCTACCAGGCGAAGAAGAAATATCTGGTAAAGGGAGGTGCCAAATCGGGGATTCGATCCCCAGAATAGTTCCCATAGCCACTGAAGGAGGATGGTAGCCTCTCATGCTACCCTGGCCGGCAGTATTGGCGGGTACTTTGCCAAGGTTCCCCTTTCCAGGAGTTCGACCAGATCCATAAACCTCCAGCAACCAGGCTGAGCTCTCTCACAACTCAGCCACGATGACCACAGAGCAATTTTTCACTTTCAATAACCTGCTAGTAATAAAGAGCAGTAATGAATGAATTTTTTTGCTCCCTTTTTGGATAACAAGCTCAGAACCGGAGTGGCTTCAGCAAGCTTAAAAACAGAAACTACCACTTGTATGGGGTTCCATTCTACTGAATATTTGACACCCACATTTATGCCTATTATAGTGTCCACGGCCTATCTTGAGTTCACCCCAGAACGACACAGAAAATCAATTGTATGTTTTGGGTAGCAGAGTGCCTTGTTGATATCCACGATGGTTACAAAAACAATGACGGCCGTCGATGAAAGCCGCTTCCTCCAGGAAGACGTAGCCTCTCATAAAATACTTACTGGACTCAAGATAGGCCGCGTACACAATAATTGCAGTTCATTATTGAAAATCAAGCTGCACACATAGAGATCTCCAGACAGACTGCTTTGCCCTTATTCGTTTCAGAGTTTAAAAATTTTTTATAGTACTGGGGTCACAATCTTTCATATCTTTCAGTCATCAAATCGTTGCCAGGCATGCGTCGTTCTCTTCCTTACAATCAACGACTCCATCTTCTAAACCTTGAAACCCTCGAACGTAGACGCTTGAGGGCCGATCTGATCTTAACCTATAAGATTATACATTCCATGTTACCATTCGAACTCCCACTTCTTTGATTTTAGCTAACTCCAGGACTCGTGGTAACTGTTACAAACTTGTTCTTCTCCGTTTTCATTTAAATTCCCGGAGGTCGTCCTTCGCTCTTAAAGTGGTTCCTATTTGGAACTCTCTCTCCGATGAAACTGTTTTAGCCCCATCGCTTGTCTCCTTCAAAAAGCGCTTAACCACTTCCACCCTTCGCCCGTCCCTTCGTCGCCCCGAACATTCTATTTAGAACCCATAATTTTCCAGTTCCCTGCCATCTTCTTTTTCTGCCTTTTTCCTTGGGGTCTGCCGTCAGCGGTTCGATAGGCGATCCCTTGCACTCCCCTTTCGCCCTACGATAGAAATAAAATGTATTATTATTATTTTATTATTATTATTATTATTATCTGGTTGAATTGATTTTAATTTTTAAGAAATTGGCCGGAATTGGTTAGGACTACGTAATGCAATTCGGTCAAACTAAATCTCATCAAAACAGGGCATTTCAAAACAGACTGTAATCAAATCAAATCCACGCATTCTTACTCCGATGATTGACTTGGTAAGTCAAGTACGCATGCGCGGAACATGGACCGAGTTGATGGCCGTCAAGTCAATTCTACGGAGTCATTTTTTATAGGTAATTAAAATGCCCGGTGAGGCGGACGCGTGCTGTAGTACAAAATGTTGACCAAGATGAGCCCTCTCACCGCAGCGTTCCTACACGGTCTTGAATTCCTTGAAAAGCCTAAAACGATAAACCGATAAAGTTTATAAACCGATAATTCAAGGCTTGAAGATCCTTGAAATTGGAATTTTTGTTGTCGGAGTCCTGAAATGGCCTCAGAATTTTGTAAACGTTAATACAAAATTTGGTATAACATTAAACAAAAACCTAAAAATAGTTCGTCTACGGAGTGCATTTCTTCTGCGGACGATGCCCCCTTGGTTTAGACTGGATACACAAAGAGAGAGGTGCAGTGCTGTGCAGGCAAATTGTGCTAGAAGAGGCTTCGGTGCAAGTGCTGCTCCATGTTAATTGTTGTATTTCTCCTGCCGCTTTGTCCATTGGTGAGAGTGACGACATAATTGGGCACACAAAAACTCAAAGGAACCTTTTTTTTACCAAAATGTTCAGTTCAATTGAACAATTTCGATAAATGCGTTTCTTGGACTTTTTCATTTATAATACCATAGTAAAGACGTGCCTGTCAACGTTTACAGTAACTGTTCACGTTTGTTTACAACGGATTAGCTCCTTATATAGGGGAAAATTAGCACCGGTCACCAGCCAGCTGGCGATTAAATGCTGTCATTTGGCGACTAAAAATGTAGCACCTGCGGCCACTTTGGCCACTTGTCATGACAAACATGACTGGATTATTTAAGAGCTTCCCACTTTTGATACCAAAAAATCTTCTAAAGTTATTTCATTGTGATTGTTTGATGGAGTGATTAATGTCTTGAAGTTAGCTTTTTAAAGTTTTTTTTAAATTCTAAGCGTATGAATGAAATTAAAAATTACTACCAACAAAAACATTTGCATTTGCTCTTCAGATTCGGCAAGAAAGAGGCCTATGGCAGCTCGTGTCCAGTTTATTTCACTGCAGCTGGGGTATAATCATTTTAAGAAGTAGGCCTGCCCTCCCCCCTCCAAAAAAAACCTGGAAGTTTTTTTTGTCTAGGAAGGGGTGGAGGGCTTTCTTTTGTGTCGACTAAAATTTTACTGCTGTGGCGACTAAACTTTTGTCATCTGCTGGCCACTGGCCGGTACGTCAAAAAAACAGTTAATTTTCGACTATAGCTCCCTACTGTAAATGTTGTGTCAATGCCGGAAAATAAAAGGTAATTTTGTTAATTGACTGTGTAATGAGCCTTGAAAAGCCGTGAAAAAAAAGCATTGAAATTGGTTTCGTTTTATTATGTACGAACCCTGCATCCGTCAGGGCAGTTTCCGGGGCTAAATCCAGAGTTCTAAGAAGAACTCGCTCTACGATATTGGTTTGACTGAATGCAGCAAATCCGTGACATGCAGGAAAGGCAACATCGGACATAATGGGAGCAAGCACCCTGAAAATGTAGCCGTTCGCATATGGGCTGCGTGTGGTAGCTGAAAGTTACAGGGCCTGTGGGTGTATCAATAGCTCATCATGCTCCTTGAAGGTTGGATCGGTTATCAGGAGCCACAATCGCTGGTGTCTTTTTAGGAAGGCGGTGTTGTGGGAGGATCGCTCCGCGTAAATCGTCCCGCATGCCGAGAAAATGCAGAATAGATTCAAGTTGGTGCACGGCCTTGTTGGTGATTTACACGACTGGGTCTGGACAGGCGGTATGCCGAGCGGAGGAAATGCAAAACAAGAAAAATAAGAAAGAAAAAAGTAATAAATAAAATAAGAAAGACGTAGAAAAAAAATAGTGGCAACTGACGAAAAAAAAATAAAAAATAGACGCACGAAGTTTTTGGAAGATTTATGTTGGCCGGACGCGTTGAGCGAATTCCGAACGTTCTGCAGCTAACTTGGTGATGGCTGTTCTTGCTGCATGCGCGAGCTGGTCCAGAACTTGTTGTAGAGGTCAGTGAGTTCGTTTTTTTATTTCTGCATGTCTCGCTCAGGAACTGTTGAATATACAGCTGAAGTAAGGTCATCCCAATTAAAGTTGCGCGGCGATGCCAAAACATTGAGAGATCTTCGCGAACGGCATTTTGTTTCATTTTTACTATACCTCACTCCCACCTTCAAACCTTGTGCAAACGACGGTAAAAACCGAAGCACAGCTGCTTCCCCACGTTCACCTGCTGGAGTAAAAGTAGGTGACAAAACACCTATTTTTCTCCGGGGGGGGGGGTTGCATTTCTTATTTTGGTCACAAATATTATTACGATGATGTGTATAGTATGCTTGCAGTTTGTATGGTTTGTTTGTTCGTATTAAAAGGAAAAAAAATGTACTGAACAAATGATGGTTACCCATGTTGTTGAATCCTGTTTCGGCAAACATTTTTCCCGTTTTTAGAATTCCCGTTTTGCCTAGTCACGGTTTCGCCGAATCAGAATATTATTTAAAAAATTTACCCTCGAGAAGTTAAAAAAATTACTCCAACTTGAAAGGATTTTGTGATTAGTTGCGGTTTGTGACGTTATACAGTAGCCTATGTTTAGCCGCAGCGAGCGGGGCATCGCCAGCGAGCCAAGCAATTTGGTAACATAACTGATTCGGTAAAAAAGAATTCGGCGAAGCAGGAATTGCCCATTCGCCGAAAATTTACGACACAAATTAAAATTCAGCAGAATGGGATTTGGCGAAACGGGTATACGGGGGAGAAAATCTTATGTTTAATTGCACCCTCACCAGCCTTGGTGGGGGGGGGGGGGAGGACACTTACGGCGCCCCCTTCCCCTCCCGCTGCTTCTACTACATTGGCTTTGTTATAAACTTTCTTTTATGTCGAAGCTCAAGTTGATTCCCAGTTGGGTGACAAGAAAGACTTCGACAGTTATTGAAAAGTTGTATTTACTCTCCCGAAATCTATTTTCTGTTCTGACCCGCCTAGAACCCCGTATTTTTCTTTACGTATTTTGGCCTTACCTGCATTCCCCAAACGTTTGTAAGTAGAAGTCTGTGTCATCCCGTTTGGGTCTCGTGTTATCTCGAGTAGAGACGAGAGCGGTTCGTATTGAAAGCGAATCTATAGCTGCTGCTGCCGAGGTTCGTAGCTTAGCAACGGGAAATCTATAGGCCTAATGGAGTCCAGCTTTTACTTTTTTTTTTTTGGTAATCTTTTTCCTTTCGGCCCTTTGGCCCCCTCCGCCATATTGGTTTCGAATGTTGTCACAAGGGGAAGAGCATTTGGATGAAGAGAGGGGAGAACGAAAAATGCAAATTTGGAATCCAAAGAGGGATATTCGGCACTTGGCGTCGGGGAGTGGGCACTCTAGATTTTTTCGTCTAGTTGATGCCGAAGCTTCTTCCCTCCCCCTGACGGGGGCTGCCGTTCTCGAACGGGTCCCACAGTAAACGAGATACTCTTAAAAGGACATTCTTCGCTGCGCCATTTTTCTCGGTCCGCCACATCAAGTATATGGCCCCAAAAGTCTTATTTCCTTACCTTTAGTCAATCCCTTGGTAAAAATCCGTTTTAAAATGTGACGTCTAGGAGATTTTCTGTTGAATAATTGTTAACTATATTTACTGCGGAACGGACGTATATGATCCTTTGCGTGTTTACAATAACCATAACGTTGATAAATAATCTCAAACGGACTAATGCGGTGAAAGTTAAACTTAATTATTCCAAAAGATCGTCGAAGCAAAATTATAAGACACTAGCGTAGAAAATTATAAATTGTGATATTAAAATACGAGAATCAATCCGGTTTGTGGCGACACGATTAATGCGTTCATGCTGGTTCGTCTATTAGGCGCAATGCCAACTGAGACAGTAGCTGCGTTCTTAGCTGCGAGGAACGCAGTACTATCTCAGTTGACCTTGGCGACTGTATCAGCGCGGATGGCGGATAAGGCAGGCGGAATGTTATAAGGTAGGCCGGATGTTGCTTTAATGGCTTGTTATGATTAAAGTCTATCTTGACAGCTAACTATGAGTTCGTCCGAAACTTCTAACAGGCAGGGGAAGGGACTACCTAATCGCAAGAGTTCTGTAGACTTCCCCCAATTTCGGACCACTTCCGCTCACACTTCCGGGTTTTTTAAATTCATGTCAACCAATTTTCGGACTCTGAATGTAATGGTGAAAACAGTTTGTCCCTATGTGGCACCGTTCTACAGATGATGGCCTCACTATGTCGGCCACTTCCGTCCACTTGTGGGCCACTTCCACTTACTTCCGGTTTTTTGTCACTTTAACGAATGTTTGCAGACGCTAAATCTAATGGTGAAAACCGTTTGTTTCCATCGGGTTCATTCACTGGTCGGCTACTTGTGGGCCACTTCCACTTCACACTTCTGGTTATTTTATTCAGTTTAAAGGGACATGAATCCGTCCGGTATGTCGTGCGACCCGCGTTGAGAATAGCGGTCGCACCATTTACAGCGGTTAGAGTTAATGTCGCAAAATCATCACGGACGAAAGAAAAAAAAAAACAAGAAATCGACTGTGTTGGCATTTGCTTACGTTTGAACTAATGTCGCAAAACTCGAGTCGTACAGAAAAGCCAACAGGGATGCATGTGCCTTTAACTAGTTTTTGGACGCTAAATCTTATGATGAAAACCGTTTGTCTCTATGTGATGATGATAGATAGATGGATGATGGGCTTACTTAGCAGCCACTTCCAGGTACTCGTGGGCCACCCGGTTTTTAAATTCACTAATTTACTTTTGGATGCTGAATCTAATAGTGAAAACCGTTCGTCTCTGTCCGGTACCGTTCCACAGACGATGGCCACGTTTGTCGGCCCTCTGACAGCGTATTATTTCTTACAAGTGTGAAATACGGAAAACTACAAACTAAATTAACTAAATATAATAATGAACTAAATTAAAGTAAATCAACTAAATTCGGTTTTCAAGCAGAATTCCACCCCCCCCCCCCCCACCCTTTTCGCGAATTCTCAGATTCGCAGAATGCCGCTTTTTGCTCAACTTATTAAAACTTTTTTTCTGCGTATATCAAATAACAATCTTCTAACAATGCCGATCCCGACCGATTTTATTTTTTTTCAATTAAAAAAACAAAGGAAGAAACTATTTTTTCCCAGCTGATTTGTAGCTTCTTGGTACGTTTGTAATGTCTACTGACACTAACGGTACAGCGACAAAAAACCCCCGTCCGTTCAAGAACCCCTCTCCCATATCTCTCAGTACCCACACACACCCTCACACAAACACGTCCAAATAATGGTGGGTATTAGCCACAACTACAGCAAAGGCAGGCGACCAACCAACCAACCAACAGACCAACCAGCCCAGCCGCCCGCCATGCCACCTCACGCGCTATTTGAGAAAGTTTACCGACAATTAAGAACGCCGGGTCGGGGATTAATGTTTTTCTCATAAACGTTTTTTCATTTCCTTTATGGCCTGTCCGATGATAACGTTAATGCGGGAGGCCGGTGAAATACGGCCCCAGTTTATCACGTGGCAGATGTCTGTACCCGATGAAAGGCGATAAAAGCAACTGGGAGGTGGAGGGGGGGGGGGGGGAGGAGGAGGAGGGAATGGGGGAGGGGTTCACAAAGAAACCCAGCGCACGCACGAATGCTATAGCTGTCAGCTTGTACTGCGCTAGCAGGAAAAATCTAAAAACTGCTCGCTGTTTTCTTTTTTCAAACATCTGAGGATGGCTAAAAAGCAAGCGTTTTGAAATTGCCATATATACTAATTTTTGGTTAGCGATAATCAGTGGTGTATTCCTGGCCGGGAAAAGGGAGGGTGGCACCCCCATTGCCACACTAATGATCTTTATTCAGAGTTCGTACATGGTCTTGAATTCCTTGAAACGAAAAATTCAAGGCTTGAAAAGTCGTGAAAATTAGCATTTTTTTTTGTTAGAGCCTTGAAATGGCCTTGAATTTTGTTAGCGTACTATGTTTGATGAAATACAGTCAGTTTATGCTTGAATTCATAAAAAAAATTAAAGTTTGTCAGCGTAGTGCTTATCCACCCAAAACCAAAACTGGTAGAAAAACCCGCCAAGTTTCCAAAAACGATCGGCCTTTGAAGGTAGTGATATCATTCAACCAAGGAAAGGCCGCCAACGTCAATCTTATTAGCCAAGTTAATCACACCGACTAATAGTTCGAAAGTTAAATGAAAACTTGAAGATTGCTACTCGCTTGGCGGCCTTGGCGGCCTTTCCTTGGTTGAATGATATCACTACCTTCACAGGCCGATCGTTTTTGGAAACTTGGCGGGTTTTTCTACCAGTTTTGGTTATGGGTGGATATCACAACTTTCATAGCCTGACTGTGAACGTACACAAGGGTACACCGTGTTATCTTCATCTGTAGCTTTTTTCTACTAGAGGAATTTTATTTCTATAAATTTTCATATTTCTAATTTTCAAATTTACCATTGCCACTTAGCCGTTAGATTAAAATTGCAAAATTAAAAATTGCCACGGCTTAATTTAAAGGCAACTTGTCCCACGATGGGGGCAAAATAAGTAACTTTTAAATGGATGTTTATTCAATTATAGAGTATAGGCTAGCAAAAAGATTAAACAACAACAACAACAACAAACAACAACAATTCGGTGTGCAAAACTGCCATAAAATTGGCTTCGAGTTGGCCATGAAAAGCCCTTGAAAATGGTTTCGCTCTGGTGTACGAACCCCGTTTATTTTTAAAAATCGAGTTGTCGGGTTAGATGGACACGTATACGTACAATTGGACAATGAATTTTGAACAATCTGCAACAATATTCTACTTAAACGATGGAAAGATAAGGCCACAAACATTGGCATTTACCAGGAACGATTAATCCGTATGGAGAATTCAGTACAATATTTGAAATGTTCAAAATTCAATGTCCAATACTGTACCGCAGCTACAGGGACCCTCCCCCCCCCAAAAAAAAAGTAAATAAAAAATAAAACAATATTATTGTGTCCGCGGTGTATCTTGAGTCCTGCAAGTATTTTGTGCACGGCTACGTCTTCCTGGAGGGCGTGGCTTTAATCGACGGCCGCCATTGTTTTTGTAACCATCTTGGATATCAACAAGGCACTCTGCTACTGAAAACGTACAATCTATTATCTGTGTTCGTTCTGCGGAGAACTCAATATAGGCCGCAGACAGGAGACTATACTTTCAACAATCTCTTCTAATAATGGGGGCATTCGAAGATTGTTAACGGAATGATTGTTTGCAAAAAAAAAAAAAAAAAGGTTACGTTTAATGGATAAAACAACGCTTCAGGTAAATGCGACTGTTAATATTAAACCATTGGCTGAAAGGTTAATTCTGTCGTTGGGGGGCGATTAGAATTAAAGGTTTAGGGAACTCGGTTAAATATTGAAAACGCTATTTGCTTTCTGCCGCTCCCTGAATTAAACAAGAGAAGCGCTGATTGAATGAGCGATGCGAACGCATATCAGCGTTTGTTAGCCAATGAGTGCAGCAAAAATACACCGACGAAGTGCACGCCTGCCGCGATAAACACGTGAGAGAGCAAACCGTTCCAATGCTGCGATCGGTGCGTCAGCTATAGTATTTATTACACACAGCTGTTAATTTAAGGAGTAATCGTGTTAATTGTTTTAAAATCAATCAAGGAAGTTTTCAAAATCACGTCGTAATGAGTGTCTGTGGCGAGACTATATTTTGTATTGACGTCGTCAACAAATTTGTGACGGGGAAAGTAAACTTGGACTATAGTGTCCGCGGCCTATCTTGAGTTCGCCCCAGAAAGGCACAGATAATCAATTGTATGTTTTTGGTAGCAGAGTGCCTTGTTGATATCCAAAATGGTTACAAAAACAATGGAGGCCGTCGATTAATGCCGCCCCCTCCAGGAAAACGTAGCCGCTCATAAAATACTTGCAGGACTCAAGATAAACCGAGTATACAATAAGAGTTGTGCCATATATGACCAACAGTAGCGCAGAAGTAAAGTCTTGGTGTAGGGAGGGGTTCTATTGGCTGATCCGCTTGATCGTCTGCTGATCCGCGATCGTTTCACTGCCAACAACGACTTGGTGCGGACGATTTGAAGCAAATTCTCTGTTCCCGTTAAAGGAGGGCCCGTGAAACAATGTTTCTTTTCCGTTAATTCCTTGTCGGCGCTTAAATTACGTTTTTCGGAGGCGGCGACGGGTTCGGTTAGCTCCTGAAAACCGAACTAACTTCAGGAGATTTTCAATTATTTTTTTCTAAACATGTAGTTAGGGCAGCTGGCAAGGGATTCGAATCAGCCTTCACTACGTCTGGAGAGAGGACGCTGACCACTCATCTATATTGGCTCGCTTTGGTTGGGATCCCCGGGCATCACAAACAGTCTCTCCACCAACTCGCTGAAGAACCTTGAAACCTGGAAAAGTCAGGGAATTTAAACCGAGTTTGAAACTCTGGGAAAACTCAGGGAATTCTCGATTTTTCACACACACAAAAAAAAATGGAATTCTCGGGGGGGGGGGAGCCACAATTTTAGGCCTAGTTCTAAGTGCATTGAACATATTCTGTGAAGACATATAAAATATATAAATATAAAATAAAATGTATCCGTCTACTTCTGTGTTAACACCTAAACGTTCATTAAATTGCGCTATTCATTTGCAATGAGTGTGACGTAAAACAAGTAAAACTGTTGGAAAAATTTCCTCCCTGAAATGTTGGCAAATATAACCTGGAACTTAACCTCAATTATTATGGAAAACCTGGAAAACTCAGGGAAATTATTTCGGTATTGTAGAGGGAACTCTGAAATAAATGTTACTAAAGGCTTATTTTAAATTCTCAAAAATTCACTAGCGTGATCTTATGGACTGTTAGCATGTTAGTAGCTTCAACTAGCCTGTGATGGCATCACTATCTCGTGTACAATAGGAATTACTAGGAGACTGCATCATCTTTGTTTATTCGAATCTTTGGTTTGATCGCTTGGTTTTAACCTTGCCGCTAATTCTTACGTTGGTCACGTGGGGGCCATAACTCCACCTTCCAAGATGGCGGCAGGTGCTTCGAGAGTACCTTGTAATTACGGGTTGTTAGCAAAGGGGAGGGAAAAAGACCACCTTGCAATGGCGGAAGAGAAAGCATTGTCATTAACACTCAAGCCAGTGTCAAGGCATAATGGGGAATAGAGCGGGAGGGTTGGGGGAAGTGAATCTTTGTTTCCCCAGTGTAAAAAAAAAAGTAAATTTTCTAAGTGGCAGTTTTGAGATTAAACTAGAAGAGGAAGCCCGTTCTACGCAAAGAAGGTGTTAGATGGAAACCCGCTGCCATAAAATGATACACCGCCCAATCAGATTCTTGCTCGTGCTGACTAACAAATGCAGATTTTCGTCAGCGTCGCTCACTCAATCAGCGATCCCCAAGCCCGATGCAGCCTGGACACCTTTTCCCGGACCCGGTCGCCAGGCACTGACGTTTGACTATTCCTATGGAATATAAATAAATACGATTTTGTAGGACAAAGTTGAAACCTTGAGCACGGCGCTGCTTTGGCATTTTTTTTTCCTGGGAGAGGCAGAAAGTAAATCGCCGGCAATGGCCTCATAGGGTTTTGTTTTCATTTACAGAGATCTTATCGTTGCCGATCACTTTGCAACGCTCTCATTACCTAGCCTGCAGAGGAGTCTTTCCTTTTATCTCTCCATCAAGTACCAAAAAAAAAAACTCAACAAGAATCCTAACCTAAGCTGATGACGAGCTACAAGGTTGGACTCGTTCTCAGGCTTAGGGACGAGTGGTCACACACAAATCTGTTTATTCTTGTAGAAGGTCTTTTTCTTGACGCAGCGTCATTTATTTTCCAACTCCTATCTAGAAGCGTACTAGTACTTCGCCCATCAAGTTCAGATTGTTGGATTTCCACGGCGTCAGTATTTTTTTTCCAGGTGTAACATTTTGGGGGGTATATTTTCCGTTGTCTTCATGCTCACCATTTATTCTATATTTCCATGCAGTTTCCAACATATTTTTTCATTAGATCCCCCAGACCCACACGATTAGTAATACCAAAGTCCCAGTAAATAGGCTAAATCCTGGGCTTAGTTTCGAATTTAAGCCCGTGCTCTGCCTAGACCGATTAATGGATTTATCATAGAAAATTTGGAAAAAGTTACAGCAAAAGAAAGAATTCAGTGAGCAAGAAAAGGGAGAAAAAATAATAAATAAAGAATATATGAAGGCAATATGGCAGTATCGCAGATAATGATCACTGCAGCACACAAAGAAGCGCTAGAGGACATGTGCGCGACCTATCTTGAGTTCGCTGCAGAACGAACACAGATAATCGATTGTACGTTTTTGGTAGCAGAGTGCCTTGTGGATATTCAAAATGGATACAAAAACAATGGCGGCCGTCGATTAAAGCCGCTCCCTCCAGGAAGATGTAGCCGCTCATAAAATACTTCCAGGACTCAAGATATGCCACGCAAACAATAATGGAGAGAGAATCTTGCAGCCATAAAGGGTAAACAAATAAAAAAAGTAATTGACAATATGACTAAGACTGGGGTTACAGTAACAAAGGTGGTAAAAGATATATAGTAATTGGCTGTTTTTTAAAAATAAATCAACAATCCTCAATAAAAATGCCTTCATTTTTTATAATTTTACAATTAAATTCCTGGTTTTCTCCTATAGTTTTTGGGCACAGCTGCTATAATTGCTACAATTTTAGACCAGAGTATAGTGGTCAGCCTGTGTATTTGTACCTACCGCTGGTTGGCTATTTTTCTGAAATAACCCTACAATCCTCAATAAAAATTCTTATATTTTCCTATAATTTTACAACTGAATTCCTATATTTTTTTCTATATTTTTGGATAGAATTCCTATAATTTTATACCTGTGTGTTAGTGGTCAGCCTGCGTATTTGTACCTACCACTGGTTGGCTATTTTGCTGAAATAACCCTACAATCCTCATATAAATTCCTAAGTTTTCCCCATAATTTTACAATTAAATTCCTGTATATATCCTATATTTTTGTGCAGAATTCCTATAATTTTACACCTGAGTGTGAGTGGTCAGCCTGCGTTTTTGTACATTCCACTGGTTGGCTAATTTTCTGAAATAACCCTACAATCCTCAATAAAAAATCCTACATTTTTCCATAGTTTTACAAATAAATTCCTGTATTTCTCCTATATTTTTTTCCTATATTTCTCCAGTGGTTGGGGGCAAAGGTGCAACTGCACGCGGGGTATAATCCCTGCATGGATAACTAATAGTAACAAATGGCCCAAAACTCCAGTCCAAAGAGTCCAAAGTCGTCTCAAGGCCTGAAAAGGGTGGAGATACTTCCTTACGGATTTTCTGTATTTTGCCGCCAACATAAACCATCGAATGTCCCATGCGTAAGGCTATTCAGGTTTCTTTCATACAGTGTTGTTGGGTTCATCTCATCTGCGTTTCAGGCGGCGTACATACTCACGAACGCCGTGGTCCTTTTTCCTAGCGTTCCTCCCATCCACATATTCGTTTCTTGGCTACCAAGTCTAGTCTCGTGCGCTTATCTGTTCGCCAGCAGACATGAGGGCACAATTTTTATGAGCCCTGCGCAGGGCCAGCCGCCGCCATTTCCGAACAAGAAGTAGAGTGGGGAGGGGAGGTGGGGGGAGAGGGGAGGGGGGAGGGAGGGAGGGGGGGGGGGGGGAGGAGGTAGGGCGCGTCTATTAATCAGTTGGAGGGATGAGTTAGTGTTGGCCGAGGAGGGTGGGCCTGTCAGGCCGTAATAGGCGGGCTCTTCCCAGGCAAGTTATGCCCTGCGCTTCCTGACTTTAAAAAATGACCCGCACCACGATTTATGATCGCCTCCTGGCGTTAGGAACCGCCGACAAAGGGTCCGTGCGGCCCCAGGGCCAGCGTTTCGGGCCATAAGTCAGCCCTCCCGGCTGCGTTGATTATGCCCACGTCAGAGACAGGAGGCTGGCTTCACATGTTAATAAACTTTTGAGCTTGAGACAAGGAACGAGGGCAAGAAACCAAAAAAAAAAATAAAAAAATAAATTCTCTCTGACGGACAGGACGTGCTCGTTTGGTTGCACGCGAGGAAACGGGCGATGACAGCCCGTGAAAGGAAAATGGCGGCCGCGGCTGTGTTTTTGGAGAGTTATGATTGAAGTTGCAGAATTAATGTTTATTCGTTATTCGTATCAAGGTTACATGGGGAATACGTAGAGTTCGTGGATGTAATTTTCCCTCACTTGGTAGGAACTACGGACCAGTCATTATTTACGGCTGGAGGAGAGGGGGGGGGGGGACCGCAGCAATCGAAAATGTGACCACCAAATTTTCGATGAGACCACTCTTCAAAACACTGAACAAATCTTGAGCATCCCCCCCCCCACCCCCCAAGTAAAGTCCTAAACTAATGTGATCCCCCGCTCAGGCAGTCAGATATTTAAGTCCAAAAAGCAACGTAAATAGGTTTGCATCTGTATTCATAAGTCACAGGGTGGCGTTCAAAAGCTCATGATGAAATACCCTGATTTTCTAGGTTTTCCAGATCAAATAACACTTTTTCCTGATATTTTTGGTCGAACGAAGGTACAGTACAGGACACAAAAATTTTTTTTTTACATTTCACTCAAATCGCAATAACTATACGCATTGCTTTGCAAAATCAAAAATAGCATTGCCCTAACTGATATTGGTAAAGAGCAGGAAAAGGCAATAATCGGAACAAAACTAAAAACTCACTTCCTCACTTAACATGTAACGTCTCAAATTACTTAGGCCTAAGGAGTTTATGCTTTAGGCCTATCAGAAATGAAACATAAAAGGAAATGAAGTTTTAACTGATATAAAGTGAAGGTTTTAGAAGTAAAAAATTAAATCCGAATTACCTGTTCTTCATAATTGAAATATTTTCCGGAAAATGTTCAAATTCCCTGATTTTTGATAAATATTTTTTTAATTCCCTGATTTTCCCCTGAATTTTCCAGACTTGATAAATTCCCTGAATTTTCCCGGTTTTCCAGGCAGAACGCCACCCTGTAAGAAAAAGGTCGCCCTTATCAAAAATGGAGTATACAGCAGCAGAGAGGATGAAATATTACAGCCTTACAGGATTGTCCAAATTTAAAGCCTTCTGGTGCAGTTAGTATAACCTGCATCATTTTCAAAGCGCTCTAAGACTACTAGGATAGTCCACGTCAAACTTAAAGGTACCACTAGGATAGTCGTCAAGCTTAAAGCCCGCTAGTGCCACTAGGATATTCATCAAACTTAAAACTCTCTGGTGGCACCAGGCTAGTTTATGTCTGCGAGGACTATCCCGGTAGCACCAGATGATTTTAAGTTTGATGAGGATATTCCTCATCAAACTTAAAACTCTCTGGTGCCTTAGGATAGTCCAAGTCAAGCCTTCTGACACCACTGTGGTAGACCATCGCAGACCTAAAGCCCTTTGGTGACATTTAGTGTTCATATTTAGTGTTCAGACACTCATGATTAGGCTACAACATTTTCAAAAAATAACTTATTGCTGTCATTCTTTAATTTGTGACCATCACTGCCTGGAGCTTCCCAAACACGCCAGAAAAAGTTCGGATTTCAGAGAGAGAGAGAGAGAGAGAGGTATAAAAAAAAAACAAGTGTTCTTTAGCGGAAATTTATCCAGCGATAAAATTAAGTCCAACGAAAAAGAGGAGAGGGGGAAAAAAAAAGGTGGGGTTGGGTTTACGACAGCATTGTCGTTTCCGGCTCCAGTCGGCATTATTTTTGCTCACTATCGTCGAATAAGAGTGCCAAGGTCGAGTTCCGCCCGCTGTCGTGAAATACACGCGATACTAAACACGCAGAGCAATAATGCAGTAATATTAAAAATACAAATGGATTCGTGTCTCTGGCGTAGCATTCTGAATTTGGAGGTTTCGGTTTCGGTTGTGCCAGCTAATGCACCAAAACTGTTGGCTCAAGGCGAGACGAGCCGCGTTCTGAAAGAGCTTTTGAGGCGTGTTAATTGCGCAACGACGCGAAACGTAAATTTTCTCGCTGACAGCTTTTAGGGCGCGTTTATGTAATGACTCTCCTTTGCATTCTCGCTGCTAGAATTTACTCGCGATGGCAAAGATGTTGTGTTGCCATGGTAACAACGCTACCTATACTAGCTAAATCCGACATCGTGTGAGTAAATGCTTGCAGTCTTCTAATCCGTGACAATACGGTAAAGGATTCCTCCTGATGAAACGATTTTCGCAGTCGCTTTTGAACTCGCATTATTGACCGTTTTCGTTGCGAGCCGGCTGAGCTAATACCGCCGCCATGTTGGAATTTCGTATGATTTCACGCGTAGCTGCGAGAATTCAAAGGCGAGCCGCTGCATAAACGCGCCTTTACTTGGTTAATACTAAATCTGCTGGCTGCCTCTCGCCTTTCTTTACCACAGCATGCGGATTTCGAGCTGTCTATAAGGCAGCGTCATGTGACGTCATATTGGCTAAAAGGGAAATAGCTGCAAGGGGCACTAGATTAAATAAAGGAGGGTTAAACAACGGCATTTCTAGTCAAGGCAGCGCTTTGAGAGCGGATTTCATAGGCTTAAAAAAAACGTTGTTTTCTCCAATCCCTTATGCTGCTAGGTTGTAATTGGAAAATAAAGATTCCACTTGCTATAAAATGCCAGCAACTGCCAACAAATCGACAAAAATCGCGCATTACAGGCCTAAGAAATCCACTCTTAACAGCATTGTCTTCAGTAAGACGCCCTTCTTTTCTCCCTCCAGTAACCCTTGCAGCTATCCAGTTACTGGCTCCAGCATAGAGTTATATACAATAATACAACGTTGTGTCGCTGCCCTATAGAGCAGTGACATTTGCCGCCATACTGGCACCAGTTTTGAAGGGCATAACTACAAGGTGCACTACATAAAAATGGAGGGAAAAACAACGGAAGAGCGGATTTCTTAGGCTTAAAATAACGTTGTTTTCTCCAACAACAAATATAGCTTTTTAGGTCTAAGAAATCACTCTTCACAGCATCGGCTTCAGTATGACGCCCTTCTGTTTCTCTCTGCAGTGCCCCTTGCAGCTAACCCATTAAGGCTCCAGCATAGAATTATATACAATAATACTACGTCGGGTCACTGCTCTATATGTAGTAACCATGCAACCGGGCATTAAAGGAGGAGCGCAGAGGTAACTCAGCAAAATATTTTGGACACAAGCATTATTACTTCCCTCCCCCTCCCCCTCCCCGAGGCTGCCAAGTTGGAGACTTATCTTTTTACATAATTTAAACTAACGGTGAACTGAAAAATAGTATTCTAACGAATAAAAAAAACTGTAGACCCGCCATCTTTAGTTGGCAAATCAACCTCGGAGGGCCGATGAGTCCGAGCAGTGACGTCACAAATGAGGGATCGGAAAATTCATCGCGCGTTCAAAAACGACTTTGGTGAGATGAGGCAGCAAGCGCTGAACTGTTCATTTTAGAAAACGGTCTTATAGACGGTTGCGCATAAACAGAAGTACGTAAACAGAAACAAATTAGCTGCCGGTTTGTTCCTGCAGCAGATCCCTGGAATTCTTACTAAAAATTGAGATTGTAAAGCATTTAAATAATTGCTTTCCGTAATATTTTCGCCAAGTACAGGAGGGTGATCCGCAAAAAACTGACGGCCCAAATTTTTTTCAAGTCCAACTTTTCTAGTTAGCACCCCTCAGAACCGGGAGAGCACAGAAATCAAATCCAATGAAACAAGATTTCTGTCCTAAAAAAAAAGTTGGACTTAGAAAATTTTGGGTCGTCAGTTTTTTACGGACCACTCTGTAGTTCCAAACATATCTCTTCGTCACCACTACTCATACTTGACCCTACTCCCCTCATAATGTTTTTTTAAAGGTACACTCCACCTGCCTTATAACAGCCACGCGCAGATCGCCATCCGCGCATCGCACCGTTTCGCGAGACTCTGCGTAATAATAATACAAGGCCAACTACGATGGTAGCTGCGTTGCTCGCAACGAGGAACGCAGCTAATATTTCAGTTGGCCTTGGGCGTAGTATAAGAAAGAGCATGAATGCAAAAATTTGGTCGTCACAAACCGGAATGATTTTCGTATTTTAACATCACAGTTTATAATTTTTTAGACCAGTATCTTATAATTTTTCTTCGGAGATCTATTGGCATAAATAATTTTAATTTTTACCGCATTTGTCCTTTAGATTTTTGATATCATTGTAATTATTAGTAAGCGATTGAAAATTAGTACGTGCACACACACACACACACAGTTGAAACGTCATGGTTATTGTAAGCGCGCAACGGATCGTATAATCGTAGGATGTTATTCAATCTCGTTGACGACGCCACAACGCCGGCAACGTTGGGGCCGTACTTGATGTGGAGGTTCGAGAAAAATGGCGCTGGGAGGAATGTACCTTTAAATCTCAATTTTTTTTCAGTCGTTTTAATTTTATTATGCCTTAAAAACTAAAAAAAAAAAAAAA